>DWEE01003146.1:0-10772 GCA_018245755.1 Parelbella macleannani
GTTCATGCTGTAGTGAAAAGGAGCTGTAAGGTGAATATACATACAAATATTTATTTTTTTAAGTATGTCAAGGTTATGATGCGGCCAGCAATGGGCGTGACAATTTAAAAAAGGTGGAACTATCACGTTTCAATTCTTAGTGATGCAAAAAAATAGTAACTTATATAATTTTTTTATGACTGTGCAATGTTTAAGATAATAGACAGTTTTGAAGTTCAATAACATTCTACACCCCGCCAACTTCAAGATACTTGCAACATTGTGTTTATTTATGATTACGTGTTTCTATGCGATTACTCATTTACCTGCTCGGATTCAATTCATTGGTGACAACAGTTTTTGAAAATGTTTGCCAGTTGAGTTCCTTCACAGAGTCCTCTATGTGTTTCAATGCCCACTCCAATATGTAAGGCGCTTGGGACACATGTTGAAGATTTAGACTGTAATTGTAATTTACATATTTTTTATACAACATAGCTTTTGTATAATTCGGTAATGTGGACAAAACATTCATCTTACTAAACAGCTTTTAGGATTAAATGTTTTAAAGTGCTATACAAATGCAGCAGTTACAGATAGGTACTCAGGTGTAGGCAACAACAAGAGTGACGGGGGTGGCATAATAAAAAAAGTTTGAAGTAATGTTAATAATGAAAGATAGTGGTTATGCTAGTTCTATAGGTTATGCTAGTTATAAACCAAGCACCCAATAATGCTGCCATTCATTCACGTTCACATTGGCCTCAATTAACAGTATGGTGGATAGCATATTGAACAGCTAATATTAGGTATTTAAATAGTGTGTGTATAGGTACGTGTAGTGCAGGCCGGCGGCGGCGGGGTAGAGGCGCGCGGCGGGCGCGCGCACGTTGCCGCACAGCGCGCCGGCCGCGCGCGCGCACCGCAGCACGCCCACTCGCACGAACGGCAGCGGCCGCAGCTGCCGGATCATTGCTTTTTAATATACTTTAACGACCTGAATTCTTTTCTTTCTGCCAAACATATTTGTATATCAGGGGGCTCATTTTACAAAAAATATTTGTTACATAAAAGCGCGGTTTCTTTATTATGTATTTTGATTTTTGCCGCTCTCTTTCTAGATCGTGAAAGTCCTTGCGTGACAATACAATGGTTATAACTGTAATCTTTGTAGTTTTAGGACTTTTTTGAAGAGTGCGCGGTAGGGCAGATAGCAATTATATTGAACATAATTGTTTATTACGTAAACATTACTTATGATTTTTAACTAAGATTGAAACAGGGTGAGGGGGGGAGTCGGTTACCTTCTTAGCAATAATCCTCCACTCGTGTGCCAACTCCTCACAGAAGCCTCCACAGTTGGCCGGCAAATACGCAACCAGCCAACTGTGCTCGCGGCTGGACGCGTCTAGAATCTCCAAGGCTTCATCATCCGTCAAATCGATACCTGGGGAAGGTATATAATTTTTTTTAATAACATCACGCTTCTATTTCCCATAGGGTTAAACAGAGACATGTAGTACTCCCAATTTGCAACTATATGCAATCTTTCCTATTTGTGAAAAGTACGGAAGAAAAGTTAACTTACAAGAACCCTCTTTAAGCAGCTGTATGAAATCCACTAAATCTTGCTCGTTGATACGTCCGTTGTACAGCTGTCTACTCGTGCCGTTCTGTACCAGCACTACTGCTTGATTGTTTACCACTTGCCGGCAGATGTGATTTGTGTTTACTGTACATTCTATTATGCCGAACTATAAAAAAAATTAAATATTGAATTGATATACAAAGTGTACAATGCATGCTTTAAATCATGTGTCACCTCTCATATTGAGAGGGCTAAGGCCATAGTCTGCTATGCTGGCTAAGTACGGGTTGGCAGACTTCACACACCTTAGAAATATTATCTGGATCTGTATCTATATTAGTTATTAAATAAAATGTTGACATGTACAGACAATATATCATACATACATAACAATATATCATAAAGGAATTCTTTATCTTAGAATGCATCTTTTTACTACAATTTTTTTAAAGAAAATACAACAATGCAATAACAGCTGCTTATTAACATTAAAAATTTAAGGGGTGGCAATTCTTACAGCTAGTTTAGATGTACAGTAGTATTCCATTTTTCATATTTAAAGTTGGAATTAAAAATTTCCATTAAAAAATTATTATTCAAGTTACTCACATTCATATCGTCATCAACGTAGTTCAAGCTGACTTGAGTGAAGGGATGAATCATATGCTCGTGGGCTACCTGATACGGCGCCACTAAAAGAACCCATGTCCCTTCAACTGTTAAAACAATAAAGAATACTTTTTAATTTGAATGATAGTGTTTGTGTCAATTGATAATATTTATAAAATATTTAATGTATGACGACCGGCCTAGACACGACTAAATAATGTCCCGGCTAAGCAGTTCGGAACAGCTGTGCTCAGCGATTCCCAACTCGCATGTTACGCGTGGGGATTGTGGTGTTAAAACCGCTTGGAGGAGGTCTATGTCCAGGGGTGAACTACGGGAGGCTGATGATAATGCTAATCGAATGTATGTATTAAAAAATGTGTGAAAGTGTAGGTACCGCCGGCCAACACGGTGCGTGCCCGTTGCGGCGACAGCGAGTGCAGGCGGCGCGCAGCGGCGGCGGCGCGCAGCAGGCCCGCGCTCGCGCGCTGGTACGCGCCGCCGCGCTTCAGCACGCCCCATGCCGGCGGCTGCTCCACCTGCAGCCACTCGCACAGCTGCCTCTGCGCCTCGCACTCCACCACGCCTGCGGATTGCATTTGCTAGCATTTACCATTTATTCTTTAGCATTTTACTTTCGAAGAGGAAGAAATAGTTGAAAACCGCATGGAACTAATATACTGACAGGGCTATGTTTTTGCCGAATAAGGAGGGTTCTTGTTTTTCAGTAGACCTCCAACATTTTCCCCATAAATTACTCATTATTCTCTTATTCCCCTAAAGGTAGGCAGAGAACACCTAGTGACAAATATCTACATCCTTACAGACCTGACAAGCTATTAACGAGTGTCTTGCTTTTACTCAACCTTCTCTAGGTTTAATGAAATCATATTAAGGATACTCTGACACCATTTTCTATTCCATTAAAATACTATTCATACGTCTAATTGTAAGCAGATACCGAGCCTGTTATTCTCTCGCCTAAGAAAAACCGAAAACAGCGTATAATATACAATATTTCTAAAATGGCTTCAAAATTATTAAAAACAAACCAATATAAATTACCAAAATTGAAATGTGGCAATGAATTCCTCATCTGGTACAATGGTAACTTGTCATCTTCTTTTGAAACGAAATATAACACCCACGGTTCAGTTACGCCACTGCCAATATCAGATCGAATTTTCTGGAAAATTAGATAAAGAACGATTACAGAATTTAAAAAAGTGATTGATCAAGTCAATAAAATTTTGCTTCCGTCTTCCACATTCAGCATTATTTTTGGTCATACTGTTCCAAGCAGATTAAAGAAAAATATTTTTTATGAAATAACATTTTTTATTATTGCATCAGTCATATAATGTTCGCCTTAAATCAGTCTTGATTTAATAGTAATAGATGTCACATCATGGTTTCAACTTTATCAGACCTTAAAATAACTAGAAACTCAATTGGATGTACTTACTTCCAGCTTCTCAGGATCTATTTTCTCAAATTTTGGTAGCGCTTTGACTATTTCCTTCAATATAGTAACTTCGTCAGAGCGATGTATCTCTTTGGTTATCCCTTTTGATTTAAATACTATAACTGTGTCTATGTTGCCTGTTAGTTCATCCCGCATTTCACTATTGTCTACTATGACAAATGGTACCAAACCTTTCTGATAAATTAAAACATTAAAATGTAGTCACAGCAACTAAGATAACACTTGGTTTTTGTTTACATTCTATTTTTTTACATAATATGTGTTGCGTTAAATCTAACCAAATGTCCAATGGCAACACTAGACACTAATGTGTTAAAAAAATGGAAGCAGAAAAATATTTTAATTTTAAAAATAGACCGTTATTTGAACTTATTACGGTATTAAGATTTACGTACCAAACGATAAGCTATTCTTATAAGAGTGTTCTCATCAATGCTGCCACTGTCAACAACATATGCCATAGGACTGTCCACATTTCTCAGCTGCCACAAGATTGGCACATTCACCTTGTTACGGATGTAGGACATAACAAACTCTTCAAGAGCCTCAAAGTTGTGGCCACCACGGTAATACATATAGTTACCGTCTTTACCCTAAAAATAAAAGGGATTATATATTTGAAATAACATCTCACTGTTATTTCCCTGAAGGGTTAGAGTCCCACTATTCACTGGTAATGTTATATTTTCTATAAAATAGACATGATCCTATAGCCAAAGATGAGACATTAATCTAGACTCTGTTCTACTGCTGGAAATTTCAGGATAATCCAATAACATTTTGCCTGCCTGGGATTTAACACAACCTCTTGCTCTGCAGTCACACTTGTAAGACCAACAAGGCTGTCAATTAATTCTCAGTAACAAGTTGATGAGTTAAAATGAATAATCTTGATAAAAGTCTTACAATTACCTCAACATACTTACATTTGGATAAAACAGTAGGGAAGGATAGCTATGAATTCTCATAGAATTATAGCAGAAGGAGTTGTAATACTTGCAGTTAACTGCACCAACTTTTACCTGAAATTGCCATATATTATTAAACATCCACATTGTCTCCCATATATGGTAGGTAGAGAGCACCAACTGTGAAATATCTTAATCTTCACCAACAACAAGTTTATAGTATTATATAGTTACATCAAACTGATGTGTGTTTGCTTTAGTTACCCTATATCTCAACACTTCTATAGAGACATAGATGTGAAAAATATTAGTAAGTCTGTTCAAACTGATTGCCATTTAAAGCTTTATAGTGAAAAGTTTTGTAATGCATCATCATACAATATCTGGGAATATAAATCACCCCGCTATTGCTTATAACACCTGATATTTTTAACTTGACAGAGCACCATTGTTTACATGATATTACTATCTGAAAGTAATATTTGTTTCCACAATGCTAAGATTATTTAATCTTTGTTCTAGGATACCACAGGGATTGCACTTACATTTATGACAGAGATAGATATGATATATTTTCACAGACCAATAATATTAATAAAAACCAACATATGAAACGATATTGTAATATAAAAATTAGTACTTAATAAATTATTGCAATACTTACAACCCCTTTATAAACTTCGGCCAATTTCTTCCAATGATCTGCTAAATTCTGACATGGTGGGCAAAATGGTGAATAAAAGTTCATAAAATGAAGACCTTCTGATAAGTAATTGTCTGCAAAAATCATTTCAAATTTAATTAACCACTAATAAAATAATAACAATATATATAAATATTAACACAACTAGGTTGGCCATACTGATTGGCATGCTAAAATGTCCATTACAGTGTGTAATAAGTAGTACCCTAGTACAATCAATCTTGTTATTATTTCTTTGTCCTTAATGTACATAAAAAAAAAACCAAAAACCAAAACTGAAGTTTCCTTAGTTTTCAGTAGTAGCACACATGTGTTTGACCTCAATTGATACTCTGCAAGCTGTAGCATCCTTATCAGTCCTACATACTTATTTGTTAATAGCATGATGTTGAAAAGTGATGTAAACCCATACACACATATGAACATTTACACTCATGCAAACAAATAAATTCAGAGAGATAAAGCGAGATGAACTATGTAGTGCATGTTCAGAATAGCCGAGACTACCTTATCAATAACATTTATCATGACTTACAGAAGCCAGCGCCAGACACTGTCTCCACAAATGGGTCATCATGATATAACCCATTATAGTACAAATTATTGTACTCTGATTGCGATCTGTAATCATATTTCCTGGTGTATGAGGAATGAGATCCGTACATGTCATACTTGTGCCTCTGATCAGGATCTTTCAAAGTTTCATATGCCTCTGTGATTTTCAAAAATCTTGCTTGCTCATCTTTATTCTAGAAACAGATATGGTTATACTAAATTTTCTTATATAGCATGTTATAAATCCAGTGAAAATCAATGATTCTCTCTGGGACCATCTATAGATGACATAAATAGTTGGTTATACATGTTCATATCTCCTTTATTTAATATTAACATGCTCACTTCTGTATATTTAGGAGTAATAATTGAGTTAAATACTGACACACAAACACACTGATCTGTTACTCTAAAATAATATACAACTGTAAAGTATTTTTTAAATACTTACGGCATTTTTATCAGGGTGTAATTTAACAGCCAATTTTTTGTAAGCCTGTCGTATCTCCTGAGTAGACGCCTGTTTTGTTACTCCCAATATTTCATAATAAGATACATCAGACAAATAGGCATTTTGAATTGTCAATAAGAATATCAATATGAACTTAATCCTGTAAATGATTACCAAATATTAAATGATTATAACATGAATCGTTCTCCCTAATATTCCACAACTATATATTATTATATAATGTACAAAAGTTTACAAGTAGTATTACAACTGCTACATTCTTTGTCTCCTAAACGGCTTTACAGCCGACTAACATAAGGCCAGTGTTTCAAATTGAATATTCATAAATAAAAAAATATAACAAATATAACATGTTGGTCTACAAACTGTGGAGCTTACATTTCGTAATTTCGCCAACGCGAAAATGTGTGTCCCATTCAATGCAGCTGAGCTAGTGCTCTTGCTAGTCTTCCGGTTGTGACTATGTTTATGTATTACATATGTTAAAGTGTTACATGGTGCCCTCTAATAATAAGGGTTATATTTCGTACCATCACTAAAATGAAAATCACTCGTCATCATACATATACGTAGGCTAAAATCCCCACAATTTCATTTATTTCCCATTTGATACACACACACTATAAATAGGTACTAACGGCCAATATTGCAGCAATGACAATGACAATTATTAGTCAATGTCAAATGGACACTTCTAGTACATAAAATGTCCAGTAGGTACTGAGTAAAATCCTTTTCTATTAGCTTACACTGTTTTGGAAAATTGTTTACTTTTAACGAAGTATTTGAAACACATACTTATAATATGTCCTTTAAGGCTTTGCAAGTTTGCCGTGGTAATAACGCATAATAACACAGTATTTTTTCCACATAAAAAATTATAATAATCTTTGCTACTTCGAACTTAAGGATGCAAATAAAAAAATGAAGTGTCAAAATCAAGTTTTTAATAATTTTGGCATGACAGTTCAAAGCTAATAGTATTACTATTATTATTAGTGGTAAGCATCTGCAAGTGTTACTTGGAATTGTTAAAATAATTTAGGCAGTAAAATTAAATAAAGCAAAATAATGCCAAAAAATAAAAAGCAAGCAAGTTCCAGTTCGAGCAGTGATAGCGACGAGGGCCCAATCGACGTAAGAAATTTGTCTTTGTACTGAAATACTTTTAAGTCTATGTCAACCACGTTGACTAATAAATTATTTAGCAGGTATTTCAATAGTTTACGTGCAAACCAAATACTTTAAATTAAAGATAAAACAATCTTAATTACAGATAAGCTATCTAAATTTCAAATTCCTAAAGTAATTTCTTATTTATTTCCAACTTGCTAAGGATCCGCCGGTAACCGGTAATTGTAATTGGTAACCATGATTTCTAAACGCTTATCAGTTCCATATTTTTCGACTTTGGATTATACAATATGTAGTGGATATTGGAACAATAAGCTGCTATTTGATTACAGATTTACTAAACTCGGTTTCGTTGTAACCTGTGTATTAATACTCTTGACCGGGAATTTTACATTGAAACTGTCATGTCACCGGCTATTGTTTTGTAATTGAATATGGACGTAAAATATTCTAAATAAACCAGTAATAATAATATATTTACCCTCAAAATATGTGAATGATCCTCCAAAGAAGGTGTAATGTTATTTTCATTTTAATCTTCAAAAGCACTTACTATCAGGTTCTATACCATTTCTTTTTTGCCGTTTTGGGGGTATAACGATTCATCACTTTCCGAGTCCCTACTATTTATTTCGAAATTAGTCTCTCCATTAATATGAATTACCCTCAAATAATTCTTTGAAAAATTCTTCACTGATACATTCAGTAATGGTTAAAATTTTTGGAATTGTACTAGAACTGTGATAAACGCCTAAATACCAAGAGTAGTTTTTTTATTGTCTGCTTCATGAGCTAAACATGATACACCCAGCTTTTGTAATATTAATTTATATCACCTTGAATAATGATGTAATGGATAGTTAACTTGTTGCTGGTAAGTAATGTTTGCATATGAAAAGATGAGTTAAATTGTCTCCGGTCAACAGTGTTATTGTTGTTTTTAATGTATAACTGTTAATTTTAGCAAGATCTTGATTTTTGCTGTTTATATTAATTTCTATATAGTTTTATTTGTTTTGGGTAATCTTTAATATTGCTAACATATTGCAGAGAAATCCTCCACCACAGAAGAAGGCCAAATCTGATTCTTCAAGAACTGATGACAAGGAGCCAACTTGGGTATTACAGGGTAAAAAATTGGTCAAAGTCAGGGAGTTTAAGGGCAAAGTCTTTGTAGATATAAGGGAGTTCTATGAAAAAAATGGTGAACTGCTACCTGGGAAGAAAGGAATCAGCTTGACTCCAGAACAATGGAGGAAACTTTTGTCTCTGGGTGATGAGATCAATGACACTATTAGTACTTCATGCTAAAGGCTGCTTGATTTTCCTAAATAAATAATTATTCAGTGTTGAATTTTCTTTCATTTTTACCAAATGTCAATGAAATATAAAATAATACTGCTCCCAAAAACACAATAGATGATTTTACTCATTGTTACACATCAACACATTGTTAAGTAGATATTTAGTAAATTAAATTGTAAATAATATAATAAAAACACACATATATAAAACACATTTATTTCAGTGTAATGTATTCATAAAACATCATAAAAATAAAATATAGCTGCACAGTTTGTAACAATTTGAAGAGTTATACAATTGTTATTCTGTATGCAAAATAAAATTATTACGGTAAATCGTAAGAATAATAAGACTAAATGTTAAACTAAGAACAGGTAACAAAAACCTTGAGCACATCAAGTGATACAATCTAAATTCAGACTATAATTCACAGGACAGATTATTACATGAATAACGAAAAAACATTCTATAGTTAAAGACATCCAAATACACACATACAAAGATTAAAATACACATAGAAGATATTAGGAATGAGATACACCTAGGATATTTAGTATGCTTGGTAAGTACAAGAATTTGTTCCTTCTAATAAAATTAACATTAGCTACATAACTACTGTCCATGTAGATAAACACCCTTATCCACAAACATAATCAGCCCTTGTATATTTTGTCTCTTAGTATATTTGAGATATGTGAAAGAGACAAAATATTTAATTGTCCTTTTGCTCATGATTAAGGGCTTTAGTTATTAAATCTAGGCATACATTAAAGGTATGATTTTGCAAATCTATTGTAAAATTGTTTCCAAAATCATTGACTGAACTAGCTTGGTCTAATGACAAATTTTTAAATATGTGGTATCAAATGTAGTTTTTCATTTAATGAGAAATACACTATTACAAATTACTTTTAGTTAGCTAAATATGTGAAGGTATACAATATTATTTTATTAAGAAGTGTTTAAATCTACTTCTAACATTCTACTGAAATACAAAATGACATCAATACAACTACACGAAGATCATATAATACCAGCTCTTACAAAGGTTTTAAACATAGCCTGGCCATAAATACTATTACAATAATTGAAATTTGAAAGTAAACAAAATATTAATTTTGAATTTGGAATCTTTCATTTTTAAATGATTGTTCATTGTGCTTTCTTATTTTCGCGCCAATATATTGTCAAATATTTTGTGATAATAAAATGGAGTGGGGTGATAAAGAGAACCAAATCGCTGTGATTGCATTACATATTGTAGGTATAGAGCCAATTACAATTATTAAAATGCTCCATATGCTTGGTATTAATCAAATGTTTATGTACAGGGCTATTGACAGGTAAAATGAAACCTATTCTGTTTGTGACAGAAAAAGATCTGATCGATCTGATCAAAGCAGTAAGGGAAAGACTTCTAAGAAATCCTGTCTGATAGCAAAAAATATTATCTTGAGAGATGAAGATAGTATTTTAAAAGATGACTTAGAACTTGCAGCCTATAAGAGATGTAATGGTCATTTCTAGGCTGATAATTGAAAAAAGATTAGGGTGGTAAAATCAAAACAACTACCTAAGCAATACGCAAAGGGAGGTTATAGAAAAATTTTGTTTATGGATGAGAAAATTTTTTCAATTGAGCAATATTTTAACAAACAAGATGACCGTATTTATACTGAAAGCCCTAAAGAAGCTCCCCATTTAGTCAACAGAGTAGGTACAACGTGGGCATTATCAGACTTCAGTGATGGTTTGGCGGGGTGTTAGCTACGAAGGAGTGACTGAACCATATTTTCGTGAAAAAGGTATCAAAACATCGACACAAGTGTATTAAGATACCATTCTTGAGAAGGCAATTAAGCCCCATAACACCATGTTCAATAACCACAATTGGTCCTTTCAGCAAGACTCGCCGCCGGGTCATAAAGCTCGATCCACCCAATCTTGGTTAGAAACGAACGTTCCGGACTTCATCAGAGCTGAAGACTGTATGTCATCTAGTCCTGATTGCAACCCTATGGATTATGGTTTAT
>DWEE01003147.1:0-10767 GCA_018245755.1 Parelbella macleannani
ATTAGTGTAGAAGAGCAAATCCTTTTCGATTATGAATATAAAACAAAGCTTCATGAAAACAAGAGCTGAATCTTTTTTACGGTTTTTCACATTTCCGTCCAACAAACATGTAGCGATAATATGATTTATTATTTGATATTCCATTGTAGGGCTATTTCATGATTATTTACTAGGAAATATTGAGAAAGCATAACAGAGGTCAAAGTATCACAGTGTCAAGTCCGCACAGCGCTCTGATAACGAAACATACATAATTAGCGCCACAAATTATGAAGCAGGTCATTCACCTGCGACAATAACAACCAAAGTAAAATATTAATGCTGAACTAAACTTTATTTTATCTAGATCTCCAAATACATTGACAAATTTAAATTTTCTAAACCATCAGTTTGAATTGACACATTGTTTTATTTATATCTGTATTTGCAATCAAAAGTTGATGTAAGTATGGATAATAATATATACAAGCAAAAAATCAAAAGAATTATTAATATGAACATGAAACAATACGTGGCCTATGCGAACCATGTGAATGTGTTTCCGAGAGCTGACAGAACTTACTAGAATGCTATTCATTGAAGTAATTTTATCGTATACCTGTTTTTCAATTGACATAGATTTTGAATTCGACTTTAAAAAAACAGTAAGTACCTACTGTATTCGTACACTGCTTTTAATGACCCAAACTTAACAAGAAGTCTCTTTGTTGTTACAATATTATGACAATAGAAAACATCGTTCTTTTTGAAAGTGAAATAATTTACATAATTACGTACTTAAGTATGTCACAATATAGGTACAATTTGTGTGTCTGTTATAAAACAACGCCTTCTGTGTCCTTACTAAATAAAACTCAGGCCACCTCACTTTGGAATGCACTGCGCCTTAAAATAAAAAAGCAACCACAAAAAGGAGAATAAATAAACCAGAACTGGCTTTATTATACCCACAAAAATTCAAAGACATTATTTGTAGACAATGCATAAAAATCAACAAAATCACGGTAAAATTCCAGTCACTTCGAAATAAGGTAAGTGCCCGACTGTACTTCTAAAATCTTGAACGGTACAACAGAATGCATATCCCTCTGAGGGATTATCAGGATGCCAAGTCAACCAGCCAAAATGTTTAACTTTTCTACAAATATCTTCACAAAAGAATAACTCCCGAGCTTCCAGAGCGGTGTAATGCGGATTATTGATACCTACAAAAGCGATCCCACGGCCCGTGCTCGGCTCATAAACAACCTTATAGAAATATTGAGGTACAGGGACAACAGGGTTATTGTTCACGTCAGTGTACAGGTAAATGTCCACTCTGTACTCCATTTGATTAGACAGCTGAGTGACACCCAGTGTGCCAGTGTAGATAATAGTATCGTAGCCAGTAACGTGGATATGGTCCCTCAAATCGACTTCCAACGTATTCCAATTCCCTCCATTAAAACCCGTCCATTGTGGCGCACAATTAACGTAATGAAATGTTGCTCTCTCACCAAACGCAAAGACGAAATCTGTTTTCGCTGCTAAATGACCCCGTGATAAGAAATTGCTCTTGGTGAAATAGGTTTCTATTAAAGGTCCAACTATTTTAAACACGGCTGCCTTCTGACCATTTGGTGAAAACAGAGATGTCACGGGAACATTCGGATAATAATTGTTATCTATAAAATATGGTCTCTCCACTCTGGTTTGATACAACGCATTGTAGGATCTCTGAGTGTATTTGGAATAAATCGCGTTCAAGATAGCTTCGTTGAAGCAAGATTCGAAAAGTGGATAAAAATTGTTTTGAACTCTGTAACCAACTTCAATGATTGGGTTACCTTCGAAGCAGGTCCGATTGGTGCGCTCACTCATATAGTTTGGTGGCGACGTACATCTGAACAATGAGAATCTGGCTGGACCGTTTAGCCATACGTTGTTCTCGAAGTTATCTCCCCCTTCGCATATTATTGACGCAATTTCAAGTTGTTGTATAGCGTTAGGATGAAATATCTGCCCCCCACTTTCACAACTCAACGTGAGCCTCTCGCCTTTAACCATATCTACATTGCCGTAACCATCGTTTGGCTCCAGCAGCCTTCCATCTCTGAGAATAACTGGAAGAGGTTCACCGAAGTGGATTCGTGTGTTTAATCTGCAACGCTGTCCATCTCTGATATTAAAGATGCAAAGAATTAACATGTATAATTTCTGGAACATATTTTTAACTTATATTATTTGGATTTTAAAACACTTTACAACACTAGAATTTTGAACAGGTACATCTTATGATTGCTTATTGCCTTCAAATCATATCGTTATTTGTCAATCTGCTTGTGACATCAGATATTGAACTATCAAATTGACATGAAAATTTTTAAAAACCATTAATTAATCAAACCATTAAACGTACAGTATATGGAATGGAACCTACGCCGACAATACAACGGTAGAACTTTTCTTACTTTAACCGGATATCTATTAACAGTAACAACATATTTTTTTCTATTTGGGTGAAAAGCGACTCTAGTGACTTAGGTCACGTCAGCCTAACCAAGGTTTTTTCTGTCCAGCTATGTACCTTTACCAAATAAAAAGGATATTAAACCTGTAAATAACACTACTATATTAAACCTGTAAATAACACTACTATAGCATTCTAGTCTCAGATATTCAGTTGATTAAACATAGGTCTCTGAATTCGATAATTCTGGATAACGCGCACACGCCTGTAGCGCTCGCTGAGATGAATTAGCTGGTAAAACTTATCAGCATACTGGTAAAACTTATCAGCATACTGGTAAAACTTATCAGAAATATGTAGGTACATTTATAATATTATCATTTCCTTATAATTACCTACGGAGCGGTCTGAATGCACAATGTTACAAACGTGCCAATAAATAGACGGACAAAAACAATATTATGCAAATTGACGAGGATCGCACAAAAAACTTAATGATTAATCGATACAACGTTCACAAAATATGTGTAAGCTGTACGTAGACAGTGTAGCCGTCGTGTTTTAGGGTTCTTTAGAAGTAACCCAATAAGATAATCCATTTATTCGATTACTTAATGTTCGATTATCAGTCAGTTGTTCCTAAGTAACCTCACTATGCAACCTAAACGACGGCGAAATTAATATTAATTAGACATAGATTTTTTGTAAGGAATACTGCGGTCGGATAGGTGCTATTTGCGCTTATGTATATTTACATCATATTTTTTTATATTTATGTACATCATATTTAACTGCATCGTTACTTGAGTATTTGTAAGCGCGACAGCTGATCGAGAGGTCCAGCGTTCACTCCTCGGGTTGGATACTGTTGCGATATTGTCACTTGATATTCTTTGTAGTGACTCGAAATCTGAATTTGTGCCCAATGTATGGCTTATGTATTCTTTGCCTGACGCTTTGGGGACTACAGGCGTGATATTTTTTTTTCTATAACTTTACAAATACGCGACTGTATATGTTTATTTTATTATCGCGAAAGACATCACGATACCAAATAGTATAGATGAAAATGAGATGATTATGGAAATATATAATGTTTTCATTTATTTGTGTTTTTTACGAATATGCAAACATTAATTGAATTACTTAGTTAATTACGTTTCTCAACGATTTTGTCTTAAACCACTCACTGAAACATTCAATCGACTTGCAAATGTAAGTCCCGTAGAACTCTATAAGAATCTGCCGCGTAAAAATAAAAAGCCCATTATAATTACATGTAAAGCGAAATATACATACTTTCATTCTGGAGCCTTTACCAATAAAAAAATATGTAATAACATATTTATAAAAACATATCTACCTAAGTATGTTCAGCAAATAATTGATATATAGACGCATGTATTTGAAAATGGAATGCGAGTTGACGACCTGACGCAACAACAACGTAATACAGCGCAGATCACGTAAACAGATTAACATCTCATTACGGTGCAACCACGTTCTAACACAGTACGAGCTACCATTTGCATTGCTCACAACCAATAGCTTATAGCTAATCTAAGCAGGTTCTAAAACATCTATAAACAGTGCTTTAGCTAAATGCACTTTTCAAGCCACATTAAAAAGAAACACTATTTTTATTTTTATAAATGTTGTAATTATTGTATGATCTTGCCAGGTCGCTACAGATAAAAATTGGTCTATGCTATACAAACATTTACTCATGCGGAGAACTGAACCCGGAACATCAGTCGTGACTATTTCTGTACTACTAAGAACATATAAGTCGACTGTCAAATCTTGAGTATCACCTAAATATAGATGACCCAATGGAGTTGTTTTAAAATGTTTATCTCTTATTATAAAATTATCAGAACGTGAATTACAGATTCTCTAATATATATGTAAACATATTATAAATACATTAGGGAGAACTTACATTAAACTATATTACCTACAATTGTTAAGAGAACTTGAAGTGATGTTTCAAAGAATCATTATTTTATAATGCTATAATTAATAAGCTTATGACAGAAATCATGAGAGCGTTTACGGTTTGTGATTTTATTAATAAAAAAACATTTCAATAGTACCTTCTGATTAAAAATATCATCTCAATTACGAGCATTTAGAAACGAATGTGTACACATTAATACGAACATAAATTTATTATGACATGTAGTATATCCTGAGCATAGACGATTTGTGGAACAGCTTATATAAGAGAAGAACATTTCTAAAATCAGATAGAAAGGAGCGTCCCGAATCCTAAAAATAAATTAAATCGAATTATCAAAGAACGTTGGACATTCGAAAATGGAACAACGGTTTGAAATGCTTCCTCTCATCTCTCATTCCAGTATCAGCCGTCCCATGAACAGGACGTGATAATGAGACAGCTTAGTGATCGCCAATACAGCGATAAATACTTACAAGAGTAAATATTAACAGAGCCACGTGCTTTTGTGTCTGTGATATTATAAATAATTGTGACGTCACAATGACTCGAACGGTGAGTTGATTTCTATTCAACCGTGATTTTCAACGATTCCTGCTGCTAACTTGATCCACTATTTATATTTATTTTACGTTTAACTATGTTTAATACATTTCCATTGAAAACAAGCAAACGATAACATTAATAATAATTGTAAATTACATATCCGAAATTCAACCATGACTAACCACATAGCACGGTTCCACTCGAGTTGTTAACAATGGTGTTGCTGACAATATTAATCACTGGTCCGTCATTAGCCCTATTTATCAACAAAAGACATTAGTGTTATTCAATATAATATTGCTCTTCAAATGAAAAGGGGATTAGTAATGCTACTTAGGGTACCTACTTAAAATATTAATTGGTTGCAGCTGGTCTCATGATGTTAATTGGCGAAAATATTTTCATGAGTGTTCTTTTAATAGTGTCTTATGTTTTGTTCCCGAGCATGTCCCGCGGGTCAAGATGGCATTGACTCAATTATGCCGGTCGTCAAGACTCTCGTTTTACGATAACCATCGACAATATTGTTTTTAAGGTCCTTTAAATTCTGCTATTCATTTAAATTAAATAAACTGTAAATAATATCTAATTAATACGTATTCTAAAGCAGTAATTTCAAATTTGTGATGCCTTTTTCAAAATTTATTTGTCCGCTAACTTTTAGTCCTTGCTAGGAGAGTCCAATTTGGTCCTTAGCGACAAAAATAACTTTTCAAAGGAAGCGGAATGCGCAAGAGTTTATCTCACAATCGGAAAATAATATATTACGTATAGGTGTTAATCTTACAATGTACTTACAATGTTTAGAAATGTCAAATTAAGAATCTAATAATTTTAAAAAAAGAAAATGATTAGTATTTTTTTGTTTGAATCATGCCGAGTACAACTGTATAAATAGCCAGTGAATAAATATAAGTTTTGAACATGTCAACGTTGCACTTACCTAACGAACAGTTTTATTTCACATTTATAATTAAACATACTTATTTATATCACAATGCATCTATTTTAAACATTTAGGTATATATAACAGTGAATTTTAGACAATAATAATAATGAAATACGTGAGATGATTCTAATATTTTGCTCAGTGTTGCTCTACTTAGATAAAACGTATTGTGCAATCTATTGTTTTTTTCTTTCAGATAATATTAGTGCTCTTGGCTGTATCGATAGCCAGTAACACAGACAGCTATGTCGTGCCAACACACGTTTCGAATAATCATGTTATGGGCCCAAAAGAAGAAACACTTAAAGTTGATAAGGATTTACACAGTGAGCCGGCGAAAAATGTATCAGCAGATTACTCAAAATATAGTTTCATTATAACCACGTACTTATAACCTCCAAGGATGGATCTACGTATAAGTTACCTGTAATAACGTTATGTGTATATTTTATTTGAACTAGATACAATAAACATTAAGACTGGTAACATCAACCGTGTAGTATGTTGCAAAAAACTATAGCTATACCATCACGCCTGTATTTCCTAATAGAGGTAGGCAGAGAAATGTATTCTCACTTTTCACCAATTATGTTATATGTATATGTCATGGGAATGGGTGGACACCATGCTACTATTGGGAATTTTCAAGTTAAAAAACTTATTAATATCCCATCCGGGGGTCGTAGCCAGAACCTCTCGCTTATCAGTCGCACTTGCAACCACTAGGCCACTAGGCTAGTAGGTAGTCATTACGAGGTAGAGGAAGTATTTCGAATTTAAACAACGTAAAACCGGTTTGTAATAAAGCTGTGTATCTAGACTTATGGGAATCGTTTAACTTCACCTGTGTGTACCTTGTTACGTGTCTCCATTACATGTATTTCTTATATTTATTGCAATTAACACACATCACATATTTATTCGAAAGGAAAATTTTTTTTGCAAATTAAAGTTGGTAACAAATGAAATTTTGCGATAACTACAAATCTCAAGGACCCCAAAAATGAATCACTAACAGAATTAATGTCTGGAAAAAAACGTGCAAAATTTTTTAAAACTTTTCATACTTTTATATGTAGAGATATATTTATCCAAGGTGTTATTGTCGTATCGCAACTGATTTAATGTTATAAAAATATATTTATATAGCTTTACAACGACAACTACTAACAAAAATAAACAAACTTTTTAAACATATTAATAATTGCATTGTAAGACGGTGATTGTACAGCACATGGGCAATATAAAAAGAACGTTTTATAAAATGTATAGATTTTAAAAACGGCTTAAAGTCATTCTTTAAAGTGTTTTTATTTTTATAATTAAATTTCTAATGACTAATAATGTGATATCACTTGGACTGCGGAAGGGTCAGATAAGAAGGAACGCCGAATTACCAGGTTTAAACTAAAATGCTAAAATCACTAGGTACATAGTTTACAAAATTGACAATAATAAAGACAATTGACACTAATTATTATTAGTATGATGAGTTTTACTAACAATCTAATAATTATGTAATTTATAAATTCACATGAAATGAGACGAGAAATTGATTAGAAGAACGAATAATTTTCTAATAGCTAATCTGATTGTGAAATAAAATGTAATATTATGTCAACGAACGAAAGAAGGAAAAAATTGTTTCATATTGAAAATAAATGTGATTCTTTCATTTCTTGTCCTATTATTTATTTACCGACTTTTTCTTTTTGTGTAGCAATTCATTTAGTAATTTTTAATTTTATGTAATTTATTTTAATGAAAGTCGAGCGTCGCCAACGGGCAGTTTGTTGGCCACCACATAAATAGTCACCCTGGACGTAGTAAGGTACTTATTTGTAAAACCCATGTTGCAAATTTTTCGCTTTCGAAGTAGGTATTACTTTTAAACACCATCGACTATCAAGAAGCTGTCTATAAACAGTATTTTATCTCCTACAATAGTAACATTTACTTTTGCCGGTGTTACTGCTTAGTTACTCTCTTCAAGATACCTAATCTTTTTCTCTCTTTCTTTTCAAGATACCCTCTCTAAAATTGAATGAGCTATGACGATACTCCTAAAAAATTTGTTTGCGGTCTGGAAACAAGAAACGACAATTGTCCGGGAAACGCTTTCCACGCGACCGCTCGTTAAAGTATCATAATTATATTATTTTAACAGAGCAAAATATTGTTAAAACAAATGTGATATGAAACAAATATGAATGCTTTTGTTAAAAAACGAAGTATCAAAACTATTTACCAAAAACATTTTATGCTGAAATACATATATCTAAAAAAATTCTAGATACAAAATTTGTTTGAATTTAAATAGATTGTAGTAAAAGATCAAATCGGAATAAGTTTGACTGGAATTGTTTCAAGGATATAACTTTTACAGACCTACATGGTTCAGTGGTCATAGTTATGAATCATCTGATAATTATACAAAATACCTCTTGGATTAGAAGAAATAATTATATTACGGACATCGTTAGGTTACGTTTGACATAACAAGTACCTATTTGCGAATTATCATTAGAAAAGCGCGTATAAAATAATGTCTCTGCCCAAAATTAGTTTTACATGTTCGCGACTACAGAAAGTAAAACTTCAGTGGTGAAGATTCGTGAAGAAATGAACATTTTTAAGGTGAGACAAAATTATCAATAATGTTGTAGGGAAAGAATGGGAAATTAATTTTTGAGAGTGTGAATTGGTCAAATAAAAATGTTTAATTACTAAAATATCTCAATGTAACCCTCACTGAGTGCTTGAAGAGCAGAAACAATAACTATAGATTATGCTAATTAAAACGCTTGGTACGCCAAGATGTCGCAACATAATGGCCTGTATTCTTAGCAATATTTATCGTTACAATGTAAATATTGGTTAATCTAAAAATGTATAATCAATCCACTCTAGTTTATGTACGAAATAGGTTAATAGGGGCGTATTAAATACGTGCACGATAACAAACGAATTAATGTGGAATTTTAATTCGTCGAGTTACAAAATTTCGCTCGAGCTATCAGACCGTAGCGTTATCGCAAAATTTAATGGTCAAGAATATAAGTAAGTACTTGCACTACAAAATAATCTATGTTTCCAGAATTGCCTCCTGCAATTATGTATGCATACTATCTATGGTGCTGTCATAATCGAAAATTCTGGAAGAACAAATATTGCGAATTCAAATATCGAACCGCAATTCAACAGCATAAATTCGTACGAAGAATCGAGAGATGATCTCTCGGAGGAAACAGTTATGCCTGTAATATCCAAGAATCCTACACCAGAAATTTTGAACAGAAATGCTCTAACCCTGCGTTTGCTGCAAATTGTAAGGCAAATATTCAAATTCATCACGCGAATAGGACTGGCGGAGCAAGGATGGAGACTGTCTTCAGGATTCATGACTGCATTAATGTCGATTCTCTTTGGACCGTCCGCCAATATCTTTATACCAGTGCTTATGAGTGTAGGATCCGTTGTTGTAAGGTAAGATGGGGTTCTTTTTATGATGTCCTTCATATGTATTTAAAAATTAGTTCAGTCAATGATCCACCTACATTATTAATTTAGCACGTACTTATATTTATATTACAATATTGATTTCATTATAAGACTGGTAGACTCTCAGCAACGAGCTGGGGTATATTTAGGTACATAATCATAATGTTCCCTTTGTTAGTGGTCGTTTATTTTATTACAGTTGGCTGACGTGATGAAACTGGGCGACATTCCTTGATAAGCTGCCCTGTTTCCGTTACAACTAATTATGTTTCGTTTATCTAAGTTATTTTATTGAAATAAAATATATTCGCAGGACATGTTGAACTTTTAACTATCGTGTAAAATATTAATACATTTCTTTACAAATGTTGAAATGTGCCATATTCCTAACCGACTTCTTCCCAGGAATCTTAATAGAAAATATTTCTTAATACTTTGAAGACGCACTAAGATTGAGTAATTGTTGAGGATCCACTATAAAACAGCTATTTATGACTAACTTTATAGATTACAATTCTGAATTCTTTCAAGATTTATTAGCATAACGCACTAAAATTTTATAATTATCATAGTTGTTGAGGCCACACTCGATTCCATTTCTCACCACAACCTTACCTTATGCATTATGAGTAGTTGTCATTTTTCAATGTTAAAATTCTGTTCGATCTTTATGTTCCTCGAACTGTAGAACTACATTAGTTCAAAATTTATTCACAGATGACTTGGACCCTATAGAATGTTACACTTTACTTCATATATTTTAAACAAGAGAAAATTAAGAGGTTAAGGATTGCCGGATTTTTTTAAAATTTGGGTACAGGTTGCGGCAGGTAGTTGTAAAAATGAAACGTTTTATCTTCCCTTGTTTATTAAATGATTACAAAACAAATATTGAACTTACAATCCGGCACTTGTAATTATATCAGATTTATGAAAAAATAACACTTTTTTCTTCATCAATTTCCCAAATATTAACAATAGGGTTTGGTGTAAATTCAAACAATTGTCCATCTTAAGCACAAGTAGTGTCAGCTCTTCTCCTAGTAGATGGCATAGGCTCTTTAAATCTTTGCATGGATCTCCAACAAGCTTTAGCTGCGGCACTGTAAGTATCCATGTACTCCGTCCTCCCTGGAAACTCGGTAAACCAAGTTTGAATGGATTTTGGAGCGACTCCTGTATGAACTTTACCCGGTGGGTGTATTGTTGGTCGGACCATCGGTGGATTCTCCGTGAAGTGCGTGGGGTCCTTGTAACACCGAAGAACCCCTAATCGACTACTCTCGATGGGTATTGGAGCACTTGACTGTGACGCTGCCATTATTGCTCTGTATTCTGTCATCGGGAATGCTGTTGAGAACA
>DWEE01003148.1:0-10766 GCA_018245755.1 Parelbella macleannani
CTACAATTGTTTGGTCCCACGGCCTGTATAAAATTTATCCCCCCCACTGTGAGGTGCATAACATCGGATGTTGCAGATATGCAACAAGAGTTTTTAATAAGCAAGATGGAACCCCGTGGGAGTCAAGACAGAAATTTGGGGTACCGTAGTATTGAGGAGTTTGACGTCTGAGCAACAATTTAACGTAATGATCAGACAGAAAACTGGACAGTTATTTGCAAAATTTTTCAAGAATTGTACCTTATGTCAATCTCAATCAGTAGCTTTAGCGATCTTACTGCTAACCTCCCTATTGACCCCGGCTAAAGTCACCCTGAAGTCACTGTTCAGTTGCCCATTCTTTAGATACTCGATAAGTTGTTGTTACTGACACATTCTGTCACCTTCTATTCCAGGGACCTTATCACTATAAACTGCTACTATTAAGTGACTACTGATCATTTAGTAAATAAAGCGCCTGAAGCATAGACGTGGTCGCAGACTGCAAGCGATTTATAAAGTTAAGTTTCGTAAGGCGCCGTCGATACTTGGATAGCTGACGGTTACTGACATATTACCAATAGCGTTTCTGTCGTTTAGATTTTCAGAAGGCATACGATACATGTTTCCTATTAATATCGTTAGGTTATAGTTAGATAGAGCAGCAGGTGGAGAATGTTAAATGCTTCATCCGAAATCTCTCTATCTGCTTTTTTAGTATTTGTCATCATCATTCTCATCATCAACATCGTCCATATTATAATCCCTGTATGGCAACTCGGTCATTTTTCGAAACGAAAGTGTTTACGATCATAGTCTACCAAATTAAATAAATGCAGGATGGCAGACTCAATACACCTTAAAAATTTTATGGAAAGCTTAAAATCGTGTAGGTCTGCTACGCCATTACTACTTTCCGTTATGCAAAAATGCATATGCCGAAAAGCTCCGTAAAGATAAGACCTGCACGTTGGAGGTTCAAACTTAGCGGAACGCAAATCACTTAACCATTAAGTTATCAGTTATTTAATTTCCTAGATAATTATTATATTTTATACATATTTTGGAATCGATAGTACTTTTCACAATAATTTAAAACATTATTGTAATGATAAGGCTGCTAAGCCTTTATAGATCATTTTCTGGACTTTTTCAAATGATTCAAGCTTAACGCCTTACAAATCCATATACATATTAATAACAGACGCAAAATTAACTCTACCTGTCTCTCTGTTTGGTTTTTACCTCGAAATCATTTTATAAAGATAGACGTGGCAGGATTTGAACCCTAGACATCCAAGTGGCAAACTGAAATCTACTCCACTTCTTGGGATATCTTCTGCGTTAACGAATTTGAAAGTATTTTTTTTTCATTTGGAAAATGAATAAAAAATTACATGGATTTGAAATCGATATATTTCAAAAAGTATAAAACCCTTATGTAAAAATTTTAAATATACTTACTTTTGTTTGAAATCCCTTCTGCAATCTTAACGTCGAAGTAGTTTTTATTAGCAGTTTTTTCAGTAACCATTTTGCTATTGGAATATTCAGTTCTACTCTACACCATCGCTATCCCGGAGTGAATGGAGGAAACCCAGACTCCGCCACGTAAAAAAACTAACATTTTCTATGTCAATAAACATATAATATATGCTTAAAGGTTACATGAAAATGTTCTTTAACGTCTCAACAATACAGTTCAAATTACAAACAAAATTAATAACGCAGTATTGACGCAGTTTAAGAATGACGTGACACGTGATAATTTTCATCCCCATGTAAACATAGGGGCAAATATAGTGGTTTGTTTAATATATATATAGAATTATCTCAGTTTTAATAATAGCATTGTTATTTATAATAAATTTATTAGGACTGTCCGGCTGTACGTTGACCTGATTACCGTCGGAGTAAAACAATATCCTCTTTCCAAAATGCAACCGTACCAACCACTGACCATCTTGTGTTATTGAACATGAACCTCTAGTTCAATGACCATTTTGGTAGTTTCAAAGAATCCGAAACGAAAAGACTCGTGCATTATTTGGTATTCTGATGAAAGTGAGGCAGTACTTCAAGCTTGAGCAACGAATAGATACTTTTTAGGCCAGTGAGTGGCATCCAAGGCTACTCGTACATTTCACCCACCTACATTTGTGTTATTAAAAACACAACAAATCAGTTTAACATTAAGTTTATTGTTCCGAATCTAAACATTGTTATACCCATAATTTTAAATTTTCGCTATTAAAAAATATGTGGGTTCATTATCTCTTACGTCTACGAAGCTACGCTATGCTAGTCTGGATGTGATGCTAGTCCGAAAAAAATGAAACAATTCTCAAAGTGTAAATCAAAAGGAAGCTACTTCAAGCAATATTAAAAATTATTTTGTTATTAAGCAACGTCGGAATCTATTAAAAGGGAAATATTATAAATACATAATATAAAATGCATAACTGCATCCGTTGATAAGTTGTTGCATGTTCAAGGTCATATGGTTTTTCCAAGTCCCTCCCGACCTTCACGAGATGTTTACTTATGAATCTTGTTGCCACAATTACCTCTTGGCAACGATTTCCTGAAAATGATTCATTAGCTTTGCTAACACTACAAAATCTGTTTTAGCAGTACCTACATACTTAAATCTTCCAAACTGGCGTGCATGTAAAAAGAGAGCGAGGAACATGAAGGAAGCACGACAGATCTGTAATGATACGAGTAGATATACTATATTTGTTACTCCGTGGTCTTTGCCTACCCCGCAGGTGATCTGGGGTGAAGATATAATACATATATTATGTGTGTGTACTTATTGCATTCTTTTGTCTTGCGTTGTAATCTAACCAAATATGTCTAACTTGACAGCTACTAAATCATCATCAAAGTTAGTTTAAAAAATTCAATTGTACAGATGAAACAAAAAAAAAGTTTTACATTATAAGGGTATGCTCGGTAGGAGACTGTCGGTATATTCTTGAACAAATACCTGCCTGATTGGTCAACTGATCGCAAGCATAACTGCTTATTGAGTTCCGGTCCTGGGTTCGATCCTCAGGTCGGATCCTCAGGACGGATATTATAAAGTTTCTCTCACTTGAAATCCATAGTAGTAGTTCAAATTCTGAATTTTTACCCGCTGTATAACAATACGTTCACTGTCTATTATATTATGGAAAGTATAACATAACAGGTTAAACGTAAAACTGTACTACACTCGTTTGCCTACCTCTTTGGGGATTTAGACCTGAATTACTTTATGTATTGTAATGATGAATTTCGTAAATCCGACTTTGACCCTTTTTATTACCTTTTACAATCACAACTGTAAGCTAATTTGCTACAAATCGGAAACCGACAACAAAACATCACGAGTTATAATAAAAAAACTATCTGTTACATATATACATATATTCTTTCTGAGCCATTCCCGGAGCGCGACGATATAGGACTATCATTCAAAATTGGCTACGCATTCGCACCTTCATCTTCGGATGCACCTATTAATTATTGGCCGTGACTAGTGATCATAAAGTATCCCATCTGCCTATTTCCTAGGTGACGTTCGTGAAAAACTCAGCGCAATATTAATCTGTGCTGCGAGCACTGCTCAATCAGCGCGTTAGGTACGAAACCCTGATTATTGCTGATCATAACTCTCAGTACTCGATAAGCCTTATTACTAAGTTCCGCTTAATGGAATGTCTTGTAATCTGATGATCTGGTGCAATTGACGTTTCACCTGCAACTGAAAATGACAAGCATTGTGAATTAAAATTGGCGATATTACATAGTAACAGATTCTAGTATTTAATAAAATAACAGTTTAATCAACATTACACATTATTTCTGCGTAATTATAGATTTTATCGTCGCTTCTAAGAAGAATCAACGACTGTTATATTAAATATTTTTTAACCCTTAGGTAATCCTCAACATATTTTCCTTTTTTGATGCTGGACAGAAATAAAAATCAAACTCGGTGATATAAATCAAACCGCAATAGAAATTCTAACCATCGAAGGCTGCAGGCAATAACCTGTAACGAAATAGCCTGTAACGAAAATAAAAACGAGTTATTTTAAAGTAAGGGGTATATCCTTTGTACGTGTAGTTTCTTTCTTTGTTCCAAGTCAAAAAAATATATTAGTATATTGTAAGAAACACACCCTCAAAAATATTTTAGGTAGTACGAAAATAAAGTAAGTCAAACGGGTAATATTCCAAACGATAAGTTTATTGTTTTATATTATGTAGCTACCTTTATGTCAAGACTTCAATGCCAAGTCAACAGCGTCAGAGTCCCCGGCAATTGTTGACCGCGGTAAAGATCTATGGGACTGAGAGACCACGGTCGACCCGTTAATTTTGTTGCAAGGGTCAGTCAATAAGAGTGTGCGACGATGAGGGATATCTTGTCATGGGGACCAAAAAGACCTGTGAAACTTTTTAAAACTCTGGTGTAATAGTGCCGTAAACGTCGTCTCAGAGGACACCTCTGAAATCAAAATATTCAGTTGTCAGAGTCATGGAATATTATATATGTATAAAATATTTGCTTACTTAATTGCTGTGTAATTAGAATAATCATCTTCCTTTTTTCATCAAGGGTGAGTACTGTGTTGAACTCGACCAAGTTTTATCGAACCGACTGAGCTTCAGAGAATATCCGACGTCTGATATAAGTTGGTACTTTCCTTCTTCATAATATCCCACGAGTACTTACTCGAAATAGCGTGTCGTTGATATGTAGGATAAATAGTGTCGCAGATAAAACACACCCTTGAGATACCCCAGCGCTAAGGCTGTTTGTGTGTTTGGATAGCAGAAGTCGATTACGACTTCAATGTGCGGGAAAGGGAGTTACTTAAAAAATTGGACAAATTCACTTATATTTCTTCTTTATACTTCAAAGTCTTTTCAATGAGGTTGTGTTTTTAATTGAATTTGCGCTTGAATTTTTTTGATGTTACCACTCGTGCTTCCGAATTAACTAATTTGCCCATGGTCTTATCTAATGTAACAGTCTACAAGGCAGTTGCGGGCAACACGGAATAACTAGGGAAAAGTTGAGTAATATTTTAATCAAATAAAATCTCATACATGAAATAAAATCTTAGCACATTTTTACTAGAATAAATCGGAGACCACTGAGGACACAAAAACTTTGCAAAAAATTATCTATTCAGGATGACCCGCGGGAGTTCTTTCACAACCGAGACAAAGCCTGGATATTTATTGAACTCATTTACTGTTTAAGACGGAAAACATAAGTTTTGTAATTTTTTCGCTTGTTCGGTCCTAGTTTCCAGTATTTCATCTTTCACCGTTTGTTGGACTCACGCAGTCAATGAGTTCATGCGAATCTTTCTAAGTTGTTTTATGCAATTTGAAATAATTCAAAGATATGCTTAATGAGCTTTCTAAAAATATAATTTATGTTACCTACCTATTTACATAGGTACTTATATGTATATAATAATCAACACAAGTAACTTAAGTTAATTGACTGCTTCGTTGGTGGAGTGGTTACAAGCGCGACTGTTCATCGATAGATCCTAGACTCAATCCCCCTTTTTGGAGTACCAAATACCCAATAATAATCTAGGAATTGTGGGAGTGAATTGTGGGAGTGTACAACACTCCTCACTCCTCTGTCTACCCCTTCGAGGAACACTTGCGTAAAGGTAAAATAAAACAAGCAAAGGTAGAGAATATAATAATCAGCTCATAAATAACTTTTGATATTTAACTAATTATCTATAGGAGTCCAAACACTAGATAGACCGCGCGTAAGCCTGATGGGTGCACACAAACTGATACAACATTTTTATATCTTGATCATGAGAACTGGAAAGGATTTATCATATTTACCTCCGTCTGTACTATTACGAAATAAACAAACATTAATGTTTCATAGTGTCTTAACAATGCTTTTTTTATTGTGATTTACAAGACAATGTTTGAATTTTGAACACGCGATACGCCATAGAGGAGAAGAGAGATAGATGGTTAAGATAGTAGAATATCACATGACTAATATTTGATAAATAGTAAAGCAAAAGTATAAACCGGCGGAGGGCAAATATCCAATTTTCTGTGATTCGGATAGCGCATTAAACGGACAGGCGTGTCGACATAAATGTTGCCTATCCACCACGCGGAGATACTTATAGACACGAAGATGATGAAAATAATTTCTCAAAACAATCACTGGTGGTCACAATAGCGAAAAATATAATGACTTAAAGACTATATAGCAGCAAGTGCAACATAATTACTGTAAAGTTCTGTATGGATTAAAAAATACTATCAGTTAAGTGATTTTGGCACTAATATAATCAAATAATATTTTTGGTCGTTTTTTGAATCTCTATTACTATTAATTTTTTTTCTCCTTTTTTATACAGGTATCCATGTATAAATGAACATATGTATTTCATACACACATTTGAATAAAATAGGGTTACGGTCATAAATTATGGTTATTATTCTGTGGATTAATACGGTGCAGGCTCTTGCAGCTGCTACTTGTTGGTTTGCTGCTAACTTCAGGAAATACATTTGAATAAATCTTTTTTCTCTAATTGTCTTCCGAATCATAATACTTAGCAAGTTCTTTTATTTAAACCTTTCCCATGCATATGTACATATATATGTATGTATCTATGTGCATACTAACATCACCCAACACATACAAATATATAATGTCATGCCGATTGTGCAAAAGAGTAAACGAATACTTAAGATTTACCCCATCCACAATGGGTACATACGTTATATACGTACAATTATTTTGAATATAATACACATATTTTTATTTTAAACTATTTAATTTTTCTATAGTATATTCAGTCTTACAAACAATGCCATAAATGACATTCATGCATGCATTTTCTTAGTACGAATTCTATTACTATCTATTATTTCTTTATCTTCAATATCTTTAATATTTTTCTTAGTTTGTTAATTTCTGGCTTGTTTCACATTTCAGTATCGAAAATTCCAAATGTTTCCGACGTTCAATTCACTCATAAGGATGTCTTTGCGCAATGGTCGTTGTTTGGGCCACCGTTCGGTTGAATTTCAGCTTGTTGTTTTCTTGCAGGTTTTTTGCCTGAAATAATAAGCGCAGTGTTGTTTTGCAAAGTAGAATATTATAATTTTTTTCTATGAATAAAAATTTCCATATTTGGTCTACGTTCATAATATATGTTATCAATTCAATTTTAAATGATATGTTATCACTATAGTGTGACACCATTATTTATAAAACGATAACTATTATCATGATGCGAATAAATGTCCCATGATGCACGCGTCTCGGCGTAAATAAATATAAAAATATTACATACGTCGAAAACTGGTTTAAACTCAATCAAAAGCGTCATGTAATCTTGTAAAGTAGAATTAAAAATGAACTATATATATTGTTTTAATCGGAATTGTACTATCGGCCGTAATACACAAGTGGAAGCTGGTAAAAGCTACTAATACTTTAAAAAATTAATCATCATTACAATCATTATAAGATCACTACGGTTTGATAAATTTCAAGTGTATATAAAACAAGAATACATCATAGTAGAGAGAGAGAGAGAGAGAGAGAGAGAGAGAGAGATAAAGCTTAAGAATCTGAATAACAATCATAAAATGAACAAACATCAGAAGCTCTTATTGAAAACGTAACACCACGCCTGTGATCCCCGAAAATGGAGGTAGTAGGTACACTCCTAAGTTTAACCAGTTACGTTTAAGTGCCATGGAATAGGTGGTGAGCCTATTACCATACACCGGGCACAATTCCAGACTCCGAGTCACTACCAGAAATTCTAATTTAGAATTTTTTTTGTCTGTGACAGAGTATGTAATATCTCACCTGCTCCCATAAGCAACTTTTGTAGCGTCGAAAACGGAGCATCGATGGCAATACAAAGAATAAACGCCGCAATAAATGTAAAGCCAATTTCAGCCACGAACCGATGCATCTGAAACACCATAATTGTCAAATGATTTCATGCAAGGAGAACTGGCAATAGAAATAATGCAAAACGTCTATTAAGAACTCAACTTTTACATTCAAACATTTATTGGCGTTCACGCCCCAATTATATGTATGTATATTTAGTTGAACATTGGATATCTATAAGTCATTGCTAATGTAAATGTAGTTTAAAATAATGAATGTGTAGCTCACATATAACTTTATCCTATATGTACGAGTACATGCTTTAGTACCTGCGATTATAGTTAGAACTTAAGGTAGAGGTCAGAGGCTTGCTACTGGACTTATGTTTATTGGTAGACCAGAGCAGGCCAATGTTGTTGATGATGCTGATAAGGACAATAAAAATGATGTTGACGACGATAATAATAATGTTATCCATGTATTAGCGACCACCGTAAATATGATGAATAGAGCAAATAACTAAATACACACCGCTTCCGCGTTACTAAAGTAGTGCGTCTTCATCCAAGTTCCATTAGCTAATATTATAATCGGCAGATGGATCAGGTACATAGCGTAGGAGAGACGTGCAGGCAGCTTCCACATCGAAAGGGATAGAAACCAGTTGATTGGACCTAAATATATAATAATAACAATAAGTCCATTTATCATTCCACTATTGGAATATGGGTCTCCTCTCATATTGAGAAGGTTAAGATCATAGACTGCCACGCTCGCGCTGGCCAAGTGCGGGTTGGCAGACTTCACACACCCTAAAATTTTTTTTTAGATAAATCACTAAGGTGTGCAGGTTAAGTCATAATGATTTTCTTCACCATTATCAGGTGGTATTTAAACTTAAAACGCACTTTTGTAAAGAGGTGTGCGCCGCGAATTAGAACCCAGCCCTGCCCGGAGTTAGAGGCTGGATTCCTTACCAGTACAATCATTGCTCTTTAATATACATACATACAATGTAATGTATTTAATTCAGTATTTTAATGTTGTGACAATAATTCACACCAAGAGTCATTTCCTATAGTTTTTTTTTATGTAAGCTGACAAATAAGCAAAGGGACCACTTGGTGATAAGTGGCCACCGTTGCTTATGCTCTTTTTCAATATCACAGGAGTTACGGATGCATCGTCTGCCCAGAATACGATTACACTCCGAAACGCTGAGTTCTGAACTGCCGAACAATAAAAATATTGCGTTGTAGGGCAGGGAAGATAGTAATATTAATCATTTAACTTTCCATACCTGGTGCTGCTAGAAGTCATATCTTTAACTATAGTACAACACTATTTTATATTTTTTTTAAATTGTCATTTTCTGTGTAATAATTGGTAAATATAAATATAACAATAATAATATGTACACCTACCGCCATATCCGTGTACGCAAGCGAAGATCATCCAGCCCACGGAGCTCGCCCAGATGGCGCGCATGTACGCATTGAGGAAGTTATCGAAGGCCTGCGCCGTGTGGTCGGTCTGACTCACAGGGTAGATGGAGAAGATGCAGAATGCCATTAACAGCAAAGTCATCGCCCAGAGCATTGCAATGTATATCTATATGAAAATAACTGATTATTTGGTTGTACGTTTTTTTTCATAACAAGCGTATTATTAAGCTATTTGAAAGAGTTATAATATAGACTTAGATATTTGATTGGATTCGCTTCAAACATATTAGCATTGATAAAGATAATTCTGTGAGATTTGCAAAATGTTTCCTAAACTATGAGCCATAGATAATCTTTACCATTATCAAATCAAAATTATTATCATTATGAAAAAAGAAGTTTCATTTCAGAACCTATGACGTCATATCACGCCGGACACGTCGCGGAGTTATCTGCACAAACATCGTGTCACTTTATTTTATCGCTAATATCTAATATTGATTGTAGAATATTATACGTAAGACAGGTTATATAGCCACTAGATTTGGGTCCGAGGTCTGGTACGCAATCAGTAAAGTAATTAATATTTGCTTAACGATGCAGGAAAATATCGAGCGAAAAAGTTTCCGGGGTTTGTAAGTACAAACCCTAACATTATCTATAATATGCTTTAAGATGTGTTTGCTGACTGGAAGTCCACCTGCGTAATAGACTATGGGATAAGGCTACGAGAGAAATAATGCAATACAATAAGAAATTTGGTGATAGATATTACAAACGATGATTGACGTAAGTTCTCATCTAAAGTGTTTGGTTTTTCGTCTATTCAAATATTCCGTTTTTTTCCAGTTAACACTTCATGCCTTACGTATTATATTTGCAAGAAGTGCAAAATCAATTTTATCCTGAACATCAGAACCTTCGTCAACGTCGAGTTCGTCACTTTAGGCTCTAAAAGTAACCAAACTCAAAAAGATTTGCTGATATTTCTAGACCAACCCATGAGTACCACATGTCAGTTGTAGTTAAGTAAAGTTCAAAAGGTTCATATTTCGAGCTTTTAATGATGTATATAAAGAAAAGAAATTGTTTTTCCTGTCTTAAAAAATAAAGCCGAAATTCAATCTCCTTACACAAATAAACTGTATAGATCTTTATAAAATATATATTATATGTATATACGTCTGCCTCGTTGGTCGAGCTATTGCAAGCGCGACAGCCGATCGGGAAGGTCCTGAGTTCAAATCCCGGGTCGGGTACTATTGGATTTTTCTAATTTGGAATTTCTATTAGTGACTCGAAGTCTGGAATTGTGCCCGGTGTATGGCAATAGGCTCACCACTTATTCCATGGGACTTAAACGTAATTGGTGAAACGTACTACACTCCTCTGCCTACCCCTTCGAGGATTACAGGCGTGATGTTACGTTA
>DWEE01003149.1:0-10764 GCA_018245755.1 Parelbella macleannani
GTTAATTTATTTATTCAATGAATGACGTGTTTCTAATGATACTTGTAAGATGTTAATTATGAAGTTTAAGTTCATTACAATGTTTTAAGTATAAATCATTATGGTAGTACAAAATTTGTGACTGTTCCCAACTACTGATGATGGCATGTATATCTAGTATAATGTTAACTCCTACCACAACTCCAATATATAGATTATACAGTTCAATATGACAGAGTTTCATGTATTCTGCCCATATGCAAATCTCATTTAAAATAACCCTTAACAAGTACAAAACAATATGGCAAAATTAACATTTATTTAAGAATTCCTTCAAATACGTCAAAACCATTTGTTACATAAAGTGAGGATAGTATCACAAAATATTTTACTTTTATACCATATCGACCTGTAAAAGCGTGATTTTACTAAATATCTCACCGAGCCGTGTGTCCGCGTCGTCGTAGGCCGCATTGGACCTACGACTGCTCTCCAACTGTTCGGCGAGCTGTTCATGTTCCACCTCCCAGTCGAAGTCCTCTGCTGTAAAAGGGAATACTACATTTAAAAAAATTACCAAACACGTAAATATGTGTATAATTCTCAAATTACATGTCCAGTATAGGAATTATAGGCATGCATATATATCCTTAGAACAGGCCTATAACTAGTAGTGGATTAAAAACGGCTGATGATGACAACGGGTGACGTAATGTTTTTTCATATGATTAAAACTACTCTGACTATAAAGCCTGACTTTACCTTCTCAATATAATTTTTATACAAATGAAAATCTAATACATCGTTTATTTATTGGTTATAATTAATTGTTTAATAATTAATTTTGTGACCTGTAAATGTCTGTAAGTATTATTTCCTAACTCAAAAAACATAATGGTCAGCTTAAACATTAACTTTCTTATAAATTTTTCCCCAGCTTTCCCTTTTCAAAATACCTGCTATTATTCAAGACAAGAATGAACAGGCTTTTTCTAGTTGAGTGTGCTAAATCCTAGGCAGCATCACATTTTTCATCAGGTAAGATTACAGCTAAACTCAAGCCTATTTTTACATAAAAAAGTGATACACTTATCTTTGTCTTCGCTATTATTTTATTCTTATAAATAATATCTATACTTACAGTCTTGACCAAATGTTTCATCATTGAGAGCATCATATTCATCTTCTGAAGGCTCTCCGCCACCTTCGTCGTCATTTAAGTTCTGTAGAAAAAATATTCACTGCTTAGATTCTCCTTAACATTCTTACATACATTTACATGTAGATGACAGAACTGGTTAGAAGTATCTAGGGTGTGTACTTATCAACGTCTTACTGGCCAAGCATTGTACATTATAATAACTCATAGTCCTGTTTTTTCGAACCCACTGATTCATAGCACCTCAAACAGGATCCTTGGTCATATATTATCATGCCTCCATGTAACTGGTTTGTTCTAAGTGCAGTTAAACTGAACATATATATTATTTACTATCTAACAAAGCACCTGTCTCCGAAAATAGAACAACAATGATAGAAGAAGTATCTACAATCAAGATATGTAGAACATTGTATAGTAACAATTTACTCTATGTAAATTTTATCACCTACTTCATATGTAACATAATAATCGACCCATTTGTCATTCCACTGTTGGAATATGGGTCTCCTCTCATATTGAGAGGGTTAAGGCCACAGTTTGCCACGCTGGCCAAGTGCGGGTTGGCAGACTTCACATACCTCAGAAAATATTTTTTTTTTTTTTTTTTATAAATTCTGAGGTGTGCAGGTTTCCTCACGATGTTTTCCTTCACCGTTAGCAAGTGATATTATTATTATTATTATTATACTAGGTTATATAGATATAATATGTTGTGTGTACTGTATTTTATGTTGGTTTTAAAATCAGCATAATCTTAAATCTTATTAATCATAATAATTTTTTATATGTAACATAATTAATTAACGCCCGCTGGCAAGTTAAGTAACTATTTTTTCTCATGGACAATTATTTTAGTAATAATTTAGGTTGACTGTTGACATTGACAATTAATAAAAATTTTAGTTTTCAGTGCTTGTTGCTTGTCAAAATAACAATGGTACTGAGGTGAATTAGCTGGTTAAAATTCGATAATATTATATTGAATTTAATTCTCATAAAACACTAATTTAGCTGTATAAATTTGTTTTGAATATAAGAAAAAGTGTTAACATGGTTAAAATAATATTTCTCCACCCTGATTTGGGTATCGGCGGTGCAGAGCGATTGGTCATAGATGCCGCATTGGCCTTCAAGAATAAGGGACACGACGTTGCTTTCTTTACGAACCACCATGATCCCACACATTGTTTTGCCGAGACTAGGGATGGTACTTTCCCCGTTACAGTTGTTGGTGATTGGATTCCTCGATCTGTTTTCGGTAGATTCAAGGCCGCGTGTGCTTATACGCGAATGATTTACGCGGCTGTATATTTAGCGTGGTATGTTATACCGGTGGAGGAGCCGACCTTGGTGTTCTGTGATTTGATATCTCTATGCATTCCTTTTTTGAAAATGGCCAAAGGACCTTTCCGGGTGGTATTCTACTGCCACCATCCAGATAAACTCCTGTCTCCCGAGGGTGGGATCCTCAAAAGGGTGTATCGGGCGCCTCTCAATTGGCTTGAAGAATTGACTACGGCCCAAGCAGACAAAGTGCTAGTAAACAGCAAGTACACAGCCAGAGTATATCAGGATGCTTTTAATAAAATTAAAGATATACCAGATATTTGCTATCCTTCAATCAATACAGATTCTTTCAAAGTGACACCACCTAAACCTTTGAAAGAGGTAGTACCGGTGGGTACAGATAAATTTATATTTCTGTCAATTAATAGATTTGAGAGGAAGAAAAATCTTCAGCTAGCTCTTACTGCAATGGAGAATTTGAAACACGTTTTAAATGAGCCTGACTGGAATAGAGTGCATTTAATCATGGCTGGTGGGTTTGACCCGATAAATTTAGAAAATATGGAACACTACATTGAACTGACAGACTTGGCAGCAGAGTTGGATATAGAAGATAAGGTGACATTAATGAAATCACCAAAGGAAGCAGAAAAGATCTCATTGTTATATCATTGCAAAGCTTTGGTATATACTCCTTCTAATGAACATTTTGGTATAGTTCCTTTAGAGGCTATGTACTATAGTAAGCCAGTTATTGCTGTTAACAGCGGGGGTCCCACTGAGACCATTGTGAATGATGTAACAGGTTTCCTATGTAACCCCACCAGTGAATCTATAGCCAGTGCCATGGTTAAACTGGTTTTGAATCCAGAATTGGGTGAGAGACTGGGTGAATCTGGTCGTAAGAGATTTGAAGCCAAGTTCTCATTTGAGGCATTTACTGAGCAGTTAGATGGAATTTTAATGAGGGAAAGGCAGATCATATCTGAAGTGCGAGCAATTGAGTATGAAGAGAAGAAGAAGAAATAGCACACAGCCAGCACTCCTACAATATTTGATATTGTTTGAGTGTTTTACAAATGAAACTGGACAATGAAACTCACGATTGAATATTGTGTGATTTTGTATAGTTAACATTTTATATTCAGTTTTTGTTATGTAACTGTTTAGCTTGATGTAGGATTTCCTGGTTGACAAATCTCTTGTTCTGATGTTAGAGCTAAGATTAACTGAGTGTTGTGTCTGTAATGAGCAGAATTTTACATGCTTCAGTGCCTCGGAGAGCACATTAAAACAACATCACACCTGTAATCCCCAAACGGGCAAGGAGAGGAGTGTAGTAATATATACTTAGAGTGTATAGATCTTGATTGTTATATTAACCCTTTGCACTCTGAAGTCATTTTCACATTTCCTTCCAATAACTTGATAATGATATATATTTTAATATCAAAAACTCACTATGAAAATTCTCTTCTTCCAATAAATCTTGCAATTCAGTTCATTCCATTTAACAGATATATTTATCAGAATCACTCTCAAACTTAATATTCACTTTCTGCTTTTCCTTATCCATTGTTACAAACACAAAAAAAATAAAATTGTAAGATAATGACACTGTTCACCTTGTCGAACAAATATTTAATGAATCGCAACATCCTTTGAAATTCAACATCTTATTGTACCTTATTATATCCGACCTAATTACCCAATTCTTAGAAAAACTACAAAAAAGGATTGTTTTTCTTTCATGTTTTATTGTTTTATTACACCCTATCTCATCTTTTTCATGCCAGCAATGTCTGCATTTCGAATTGCCAAAATAAGTGCCTCGTGCCAGCAGTGCTGTTATTCCAAGTGCAAAGGGTTAAACATGTGCAAATTTGTTAAATGTTAATACTATACATATATTTAACTATTCACACCTTGATTTTACTAAGCACATTTTGTATCCTTAACTATGAAGTAAATTATATTGAATAAAAAACTTGCTTTGACATAACTTTTCATATTGTCACATTAAAATACAAATTGGTGACTATTTGTTGACTTGTGAATAATCATATAAATGGTTTTTTCTCAGGAGGGGAAGTCATAAAATCTGTAGTTAGTCCTAATATGAGTGTGTGTGGAATTTATAGTAAAAAGCTTAGTGTAAAAGTTGTATATTGATGTTTTTAGCTAACAATTGTAATTACTATTTTGTCCTGTAAAAGTAAGTCAAATATTTAATTCATTACCAAGCAGATACTAAATTGCCTTATTGCTGCTGTTTAATAAATGTTGCATTTGGTGTTAGGCATTCTAAATAGGCAGATTTAATTACTGATTGTTGTATGTAGCCTTCATGTTAATAATTATGATGTACTGTTGAACTGATACTTAGAGTTGTATGAGTACATGTAATATGTGCAATTCAGGTACTATAAATATAAAACATAGTTTACCAAAGAACTTCTTTTATTATATAAACCTTTATGATTTTTACTATTCTTGTAATAGGATAATTAACTGATGAGTTTTAGGCCTTTGGATGAAAGATAGAAATCGAAATAAAAATTTTTTTTCATTGTGGCCTCCCAGTGGTTCAATGTAACTCTCATGTTTTTGTAAATTTTTTTTCATCAAAAAATCTAATCTGTATGTCTTTACCCAAATTATGCTTTTTTGTAGCTGTCTTTTCGTCATCTTCAAAATATATTATAGTAACAAAGGGCAGGTTAGGATTGTAAGGTCGGTAGGTCCTTGGTTTCATCACACCCTTTAATTTGTGGTTATTTGTTAATGTGTTTTATATGAACTGATACATTATCTCGCAATAACCAATCACTTAAGCTAACTGTGACTTTTTAATAAATACAAATAGATTCAAAAATGATAAAATTTTTATTTATATTATATACTTATTCCATTACAACCTTGTCAGTAGTATCATATACTTTTTGAACTGCTTCCTGTGGCAGTGGATCAAAGATTTCAAATTGGAGGTTGTATTGCTGATCTAGTCCCATGTAGCTGTCACTTAATATGTATAATGTATATATTAGTCGACCTGTAAACAATGATCAAATAAAAAATTATTAATTCTATTTAATTACGAGGCCACTATCAGAAGAGTGTAAGGGACGAACAATTGAAAATACAAAGAGAAATAAATTAAGATTCTTTTTCAATAGGATACCCTTGATTGATTTAAATTTCAGTTGGCAACATGGAAAACTTTAATCGTTTTTCCAGTTTGAAATATTTGTCTTTTTGGTCTTTCTTGAGGGCAACAATTTTATGGTCGGTGATATAAAAAATTGAGACAAAAGAATGCTCAAAATATGAACAACGTGCAAACTGTGATTCAATATATCTAGTAGTAAACTAGTGCTATCTGAATACTGGTATTCTCTATAATTGGCTTACTAAAGTATTGTTGCTGGGACAAAATAATAGTATTTAAGCAAATTTTCAGCGTTTAAAGTTCCATTAATAAATAAGACAAACAGGCCAACCTTTCTGTGAGGGTGTGTAGAAGGTGACTTGATGAGTGCCTTTAGCTGCCAGCCTTTTTAAAGCAAGCAGCTCTCCGTACTCCAAGTCGCCGAGCGTGAGGAACCAGCCCTCGTTCTTGCCGCGCGGGAAGCGTGGACAGAGCACGTTGTTAGGGTTGCCACCTCTGCGGTGCATGTCTATTACCAGCGTGTATTCCTGCCATGAAAGGGTACGATTAAACAAACATTTTATCTTTAAGAAATTAATAGCTCCATAATTGGAAAGTGTATATTACACATGATGTTAAGTATAAAAGCTCGCAGACAAATAATTATGAATATTCGTTTTTCATATTTATCATTAATACTCTATTACGAGACATATTATATTATATGATTAATTGCCACTTGCAAATTTGGATATTAGTTCTACTTGAATAGTCTACATTCTAGATCCTTAATTTTCAAATAAATATGAAATAAATTCGCACGTATGGCTAAAGGTAAATAAGCACCGAGTTACCTGCTCTGCATGCAATGGTATCCATTGGTCCCTGCCAGGTGGTTGCTGTATTTTCTTATCGTGTTCGATGTCGCTGTCAAACCACAAACCCCGGACGCTTATCTTTATGTCAAGGGTGGGTAAGTCACAGATCGCCTGAAATGATTAATATTCTAACATAAATATGTACAAACTGTCACACCTATTTCCAACATTAATAGGCGCAGACTATATATTCTTACCAGCCACAGTTCTGGCCATCTTTTTTCGTCTCTTCTACTGTCAAAAAAGAAGTAAGTATATGCAGGGTAAGCTAATCACATACCTTATGAATCTGTTCTATGTGATTCTCTTCGTATTCCCTCCTCAAGTACTTGGCTAATAGCTCATAGTTCCTCATACAGGTGATCTTCAAACCGTTTAACATCGTGCACGGTTTCTTCGTGTCTTTCGCCATGTTCGAGAACATATAAAGGTGTTCCGACTCCACCTGAGGTAGAGTGGTCAGGGGAGAGTCAGCCGGCCAGCGCGCTTGGACGATGCATTGCATCAATATCTGGCAGGATAAACAGACGGACAGCCAACCGTTTTCAGCAGATGTGTCTATCATTGCCTGTAAACAATAATAACGAGTTCGAGAAACTTATAAATTCTTAAACTTATTGGAAGTTGAATATAATTGATGAAAATAGCAACAAATTTCCACAGATTAAAAAAGGCACTATTATAAATAAGTTATATTATCTGTACAATTATATCACCTGGATAATCCTAATAGCTTGATCCAGAACGGATTTAGTATCAGTCAGATAATCGCTGTTCGGCAGTGGCAGCCTTGTCAGATGTGCTTGGAAAAGTAAAAATGCTTTTACGTTGGACGAGTCGAGAGTCAGCGAGTCCACGGGCAGGCGGCATTGTTGGGAAAGCTCCCTAAATGAAAAAAGCTTCGGTTATTTAATAATATTCATATGGATATTTCTAATTATCTTTATATATCCACACGCCTTAACTTCGACTAAGTAGGCAGAGAGCACTGAATGTCAAGTATCTTTATCTTTACAAGACTAACACATTTTTTGTTCTACATTAATCGCTCCCATCAAACATGTACCCCAGTTTAGGAAAATTCTTAATAGACTTGTCATACTAACAATTGTCACCCCCATGCTACAGGACACGGAGTATAAAGATTATTTTTTTCTAAAATGGAATACTTCAATGAACTGTATTAGCACCCTTTTTATATTTACAGGCACATACCCGTTGAGCACGTCTTCATTGTGCCTGACCGGTAACGTAGCGTACTCCTCGGCGTCGGCCAACACTCGCAACAGGTCATCGATTTTCAGATCGCCCCTAAGGTTAGAAGTGAAGTGTGCCATTGTTTTGTGAGATAGATAATAGTACGACGCTATGCGGCCCATCCAGGTGCTGTGGACTGTGCGTTCATCCTGAAATTTAGTTAATATGATCAGAATTCCTTTTTTGACATTATTGGGTAGTCTTACCATGATCTCATTACGGTTGTTTAATAGCCACCTGCCTTCTACACATTATCTCCATTTGGTACAGTCATGGGAAAAAGGCATTTGGTGATCGTAAAAGTATTTGTTGTTATTCTAATACAGAAGAAATAGGAAGCTTTCCCAATTGATCTTTTTTACCTTACCTCTTCAATATCTATACATCCTGCGTTCGCCAGCGAGTCTAAGGAAGTCTGGACTAGGTTCGAGAGATAGTAGTTGACATCCTGAGGTTCTAAGCTCTCGAGGTTGTAATACGAAGGATTCTTTAGCAATCGACGGAAGAAGTAAGTCCATGTTAAGTAGTCGAGAATATCTTGTTTTGTTTGTACTGTGCCTAAGACAAGAAAACATTTTTTCAATAAATAATGAAACTAATATACTGGATAATGGATACAAAAATAACGTTTAATGTGGTAACGTTTAACAAAATTAAATGATATAAATGTGTATGTTTTTGAAAACAGAGTCCGAATGTACGAACATGTTATAATATGTTACTGTAAATATATGTAGTACCTACTCATTGGCATTGTACGTAAATTAGATATTGTTGTGCGAAATAACGAACGTAGTTTCTTTCTAACACTCTTACCGGCAACAATCTCAGCGTTCAAATGATCCGGCAACACGCTGAGCAGGCTCGACTCCACGGGGAAGGGTTCATAGAGGAACTTCTTGTAGAAATTTTTCTTTTGGTCGTGAACCAGCACCACCGCCACGCCTTCGTTGTCGTACTTTAGAAATAATAGATATGGTGGATACAATTTTTTCGTATCGGTAAGTTTTTAATATAAATTATGCTATTTTGAGCTAGTAGCTTCCAGTGGACTGTGGGAAACGTCGTTGATTTATCAAGGTTTTATATGAGAAAGAAAGGGAAGGAGAGAGCGCGAGAGAGAGGAAGTGAAAGAGAGAGGGAGAGTGAAATGGTGAAAGAAGGAGAAATAAATTTAATCTTACCTGTGGTCTTCCAGCCCTACCCATCATTTGCAATACATCGGTGATAGGCATATCCACGTATCGCTTCTGTTTCCCGTCAAAGTATTCTGTGCCTTTGATGACCACTAAATGAGCTGGGAAGTTGACACCCCACGCGAGCGTCGCCGTGCAGATTAGAACCTTGTAAAAGAGTGTGCAAGGTTTATTTCTAGGTACGAATGATCAAAACGATTGGGCCACGCAATCCGCGATAACCAAGCAGTACGTTTTAAACGTCGGATAAAGAAATTGAAAAATAGAACATTCTTTGACTATATTATGTATGACGTCACAACTTAATTATATGATGAAAAATTGCTTGTAAGAGTAATCTATTGATTGTATGTTTGCATAAACAATAGTGCTAATGTATCGAATTTATAAAAATCTTTCTTTATTTATTAAAAACAATAGACAATTATTAAATAACAATGCAATAATGTATGGATCTTCAGATTGTCTCTGTTACATAGTTATGTAATAACCATTTAAAGCTGGCCATCGAACAGTATAAAATGTGTTAATTTAAATTTACCTGTATTTTCTGATTAATAAACAATTCTTCAACTGTGGTTCTATCTTTTTCGTGCAAGCCTGCGTGATGTATGCCAATGCCGAATGCGAGAGTCAGTTTGAGATTGGATTCCCTGATGTGGGATAGAATTTGCTCCATTTCGGACTCCTGCATATGGAGCCACTGTTTGGGATTCTCTTCCGCTGCTAAGTAAGCTATGAGATCCAGCGCCGTCAACCTTTAAAATTAAAAAAAAAATGATTCATTTACTGAAAATTATATAGATAAACGTGTGTTCGACATAAACTTGTGGGCGGTCGACGTTATAGACTTCGGCTAGCTTCTGCCAAAAATCTTGAATTCAGCCAAATAGCGACCGAAACTTTGGCGCCTCGTGAAAATTTGGGCTCATCAGAACATTTGTTTATATTTTTTATCTACCTATATTCCGTTGCACCTAATGTAGGTATTAAAAACTAAAGCGTGAATGACAACGAATATAGAATATGTTCTCTTTACAAATATGGTAGACTTGTGGCTAGTTATAGTAAAGGTGACATTAGAACGGGTCTGTTTATAAATACATAGCACGTCGCAATAGAAGGCGGGGAGGGCAGGAGTGGCGCGCGGCGGTCGGTAGTCGGTACGCACCGCGTCTGCCGGCGGCTGGCGACGAAGACGAGCGCGGGCGCGCGCGGCGAGTGCGCGCGCACGGCCGCGAACGTCGGCTTGTTCATGGCGGCCATGCGCGGGCAGTAGTGGCGGCCCGCGTGCCCCGCGATGTGCACCTGCGGACACCGCGCCGGCTCGACACTGCTGCTTTGTGCATCATTTGCGATTGCACATTTTATTATTGTTACACGTCCAGCCCGTCGCCTAACCCTTTCGATGTCAGAGGAGACCCATAACTCAATGGAACGATAGGAGCGTTGGAAAATAATGATTTCCAGTCCTAGCGGTACCTTCGAATTGAGGAATTCGCGTATGAAAAGCATCATGAGCTGGATCCATGTAAAGATATAATAATGTCGTTCCGAAGGGCTCCACGTGTGGTAAGGTAGGGTTTGAAATAAAGAATATATCAAAGGAGCAAAATTTTAATCAATGACCTGTACTCAATAACCAAAGTCTAGTAGATAAATAAACAAACTGCTCGGTCACGAGTTGTGAGTTCGATTCCACTCAATGTCTGTGTGATTAACGCGAGTAGGTATTATTTCGCTATCTGCGTGTAAAATAATTTATGTAAACGTTTAATTAAATGCGAATGTTGATGGACGTAGGTGCCGAGGGAGACCAAGGCTCACCTATCTCGACCAAATAGGTCGTGTTTTGAC
>DWEE01003150.1:0-10761 GCA_018245755.1 Parelbella macleannani
CACTCAACGAGCTCCCGCGGGAACGGGAGCCCGTCAGGAGGACGTGCGTGTAATGGGGCGAAGCCCCTGAGAACAGGACCAGATCAGCGTGGAATACTACAAACATAATCTTTATCATACCGAGAAGAAAACCGGGTCCAACAGAGGAATGATAAATGGATTAAAAATTATTATGGAAATTCGTTTCGTTAAAATTAATAAAATAACTTGTATGTTCGTATCTGATGCAGGTAAGTAACAAAAAGAGAAACGTAACTAGTTGCAAATGCCTGTGGTGATAATAACAACAGCGAGGCGAGATACAACATTATTAACGTGACACAGCGCTAATTGAGAACAGCAAATCGAACTAACTGTACCTTAGCAACACAATGTATAGCTCCGTGGTATAAAGTTCCTGAACACACATATACATACAATAGGCTGACTTACCGTAGCAGGCGCACGAGTGCAACAGCAGCGCAACGACGGCCAGCAGAGTCCTCATTGCGGCGGAGGCGAGCGAGCGGCTGGCAATTGCGGCGGACACGAGTACCGCGGGCGAGCGAGCGGCGCGCAGTGGTGCGGCTCGGAGCCTGCGCCGGATTAAATGTTCATCTCGTCGCTTATCAGTCCACTGTTTTTTTCTAACGCCGTGCGTGATAAGACGCAGCCGGGAAGGTCGGATCGATACGCATCTGTTTGCGGTCTCCGCACTTGACCGCTCCGTCCGACCGCCTGCACCTTGCACGTCAACATCCGGGGGCGATGTCACGAGCACGGCCAGCTCGGAGCGACGCCGCCTCGAGGAGCTTCTCGTGTCATAGGTATAAAACTGATGATCATACAGACGCTTGGACCACTTCACGAGGAACGTACACATGTAATTAATTAAAATAGAAAAAGATATATTTCATGTGAGATTGGATAGTAATAGATCGTTGGATACCTTCTAAAGAACTCATAACGATACGAGATTCGGTGCTTTAAAGCTGAGAAGGAACAGCCACAGAGATTTCAAATACGAATGCTAAATCCCTTCTTAAAGGGTTCCAAGCTCTACCCTGAGTAAAATTGAGGAAAACTCCTGATTAGTGTAAACGGTAGCAGTGACAGCTCGGTGGTTTAAAATTCGGCCCCCCACTGCCTGGATTCCGGATTCAAATCTTCTCATACACCTCTTTACAAAAATGTCTGTTTAAGATGAAATAGCCGAAAACTTCATTATCACAACAGGCTTATGTCCTAAAGTAGAACGATAACATGATCGATAATAGTGTTCACAGTAACTATCCCGTTAAAACCTATATAATTATGACTAGTAACTGCCATAAGCAGATCGGCCCAGAGAGATGGAGTCCTATAGGGGATGCTGCAACCAAGTGTGTCGAGCATAGTTGACCGCACACGTGCTGACACCAGGAGAGGATAGCCCGCCGCAGGCCGCGCGCGTGCCGGCGGCTGGCAATGAACCGCTGACCCACTGTCCGACGGTCGCACAGCTACGTTGCTTACATACGATATAAATGTATTACGACTATTTACATATATTATTTGTACTTACGTTCTGTTTAGACATTTCACTTTTTGTTCAATTTTGTAATAAATACGCGTTGCGATTCACTTACTCAAATTTCACTATTTAAAAAGTTTTTGACTGCACCAATTGGAACGAAGTTCCATATCGCGCGTTGCGAAGGAGACGGTAAAAATTCAGACGAAAAATTGACGCCAAATGAAGAGCAGATAACATTGTACACGCCGTGTGCGCTGCCCCACAGGCCACGCTTACTGTATACACATAAAACAGTGATATCTTCCTAGCATGTAACTTTTTTATATTCAATAGACACACCATTGATTACTAATAATATAGGCTTATGTAATTAAATTACATTTATTCTTTTACGGTGTGATGCGTTTATGAAGTAGGTAGGTAGGTACATGGTTTAGTTCCAAAAAGTCGAAATAGGTACATATTATAAATATAATTTAATATAAAACCTAAAAATAAAATTGTGTACAATTAATATAAGCATACTGGCAGAATAGGAGGTATTTTAATATTTCCTTGTTGAATAATAATAAAGCAATAGCAAATAAAATATGTGATAATGAATCTGCCTGCAAAAAAACTTTAAGTTGTTTTTTTATATTAATTTGTGACTTTTTTTTCTATTAATTTCAAGCAAATAACAGTAGTATGAGTGTAGCAGATACAAATGCCACAGAAGTTTTACTCTAATGCCCTATAAAGGTGACACACTCATATTTTTGTTACAATATTTTAAATACGGCTACGGGGTTTTGAGCTGGAAGTCTCGAAGTTCGCTAGCCTGGCGAAGACTGTTTATGCCCGCAGCCCTATAATATAAAGCAAGCCCTACTATATAAACGTACACTTTTAAGGAAAGCCAGAATTCTATTTACAGTGATATATTTGGTTTCATATAGATGTACTATATGCTTCCCAAAATAAATACTGAGTTGTTTTTCTAAGAGTCACAGCAAAGCAATAGGAGCATTGGTGTTTCTTTGTTCTCTTTGCAATACGCAACGTCTGTAGTGCTAAATTTCGGGTTTGATATATATTTGACAAGTCTACAGAGCACTGTAAGAACCCTTATCATTGTACAATTATTTATTCCATTGAATTTTAGACACTTGTTCGAAAATATCCATTCCTACCCCGCGATCAGCCCTCTGGAGTTGCCTTGTTTAGACTCAGTTGCCCATGATTTGCGGGCCTATTCAGACTTTAAATATAGAGTTTATGGCGGATAGTTCTTCTAGATCTTCCACGGAATAGTTCTGGGTCTTGTTGTATTCGTCTTGCGCCTTTCCGCTCTAGGATGCGTGCTTCTTCATTGCCTTCGATGGCGAATTGTCTGTTTTAGAACCCGTTTAAAACTACTTTGTTTTTAGAACCTAGCAAATTTAGTCGTTTAGCCAGTTTTCGACGAGTTTTAAGATGACGTAAGTAACTCATAAGCCAACAATAACAGAGCGCTCCCGTGACCCATCTCGGCCGCCCGGCTGCTGGAACCACCATCATTAGCGAGCAATTACTCAATGTTCGTGCGCACGATCCGATTGTCAAAACATCACGATGCGAGCAACCGGATTCAAGAATCGGGGTTTTTCTTACAGCGCGCCCGACGGCCAGCTGCACGCCGCTACAGTGCGCGCACGTAGTGCCTATTGTCTGAGCACGTAGGGTCGAAGTAGCTTACGTCGCCCAGCTCTGGATGGCGTGCTGGACGGTTCTTCGTATCAAAGGTTACCTATATTTACGTAAAGATGCAAATACGTGGCGTGTTCATATGGTAACATTCATTAATCGTGTTTTTGCGGGTAGCTTTAAAAATAATTACTGATATATTAATCACAGTTTATTATATATGTACATACATATACACATACATACAGAAGCATATTTTTTCTCGCTGAAAGACAAAAACTGACGGGCGGTCAGGCTAACCGCGACTGCTGTACTTAGATAGGTACATGGGGACACGATTTGACACGTTTGGATACAAACAGCATTTACTTCCCGCAAAAGTTGCCTGCCTAGTTAGTGCAATCGCAGCTCCACCTGCCGATGGAGTTGTTGAGAACATAAACCATCCAGAAACCCACTTAAATACACGCTCAATTTCGGCAACGTCAGTCCAGCCGCTTATTAGTTCACTGACATAAACACGTACAGAGGAATTGTATAGGTTTGTATAAAGATAAATAACAATCATTAAAAGTATATTATTGAAAATTAAATGAAAGTAGGTAATTAAATTAAAATTAGATTCATAAAATTGTATTTCATTATTATGGAACTCGATTATTAAACTAATCAGACATTGCAATAAAAGAATAGACATTAATAATAAAAGTAAATTAAAGATACACAAAAAATTTATGAAACAGTTTTATGCAGTATATTTCCGAAATACGTGTAACGTAAAATAAATTATAGTTTTTAAAAATGTATCTAGCGCCATCTATTGGATACATGCCCAACTAAGGTAACATTATAGATTAGTGTTGATATACGAATTCACACTGAAGTCAACAGATGGCGGTGTAAGTCTATAGTTACAAGTTGAAGCTGGCCCAAGATACAATATAAGGTATGCAATATTTAATTAAAATTGGTTAAGTAGTTAGTTGTAGAAGTAGCAATAGTTGTTGTAGTAGTTGCAAGCCGACTACCGATCGGGAGGTACTGGGTTCAAATGCCGGATCGGGTACTATTGCATTTTTCTAATTTAGAATTTCTGGTACTCCATGGGACATAAGCGTAACTGGTGAAACGTTGAAGTGTACTACACTCCTCTGCCTACCCCTTCGGAGATTACAGGCGTGATGTTACGTTTGTTACGTAGTTAGTAGACGATCGTCGTAACACTGAGCTTTCATATAATACAGATAAAGTGTGTAGGTACACATAAACCGAACACGATGGCGTCGCGGCGAGCGGTAAGCTACATATAAATCGTCCTTGCCTATTTCGTAACGCGATAACTGATCATTAAACACTCGAAAGAAAACAATAGTCATATTTGGCAAAAGCACTTTATTTTTGACTCACTGTTTGCAAATCGTCTGCTTATTACAACTTCAAACATTTACGTACATATTTTTTAAATGTAACAATAATCTTATGATCTACATATATACATAGATAGGTAGGTACTTACGTAGCTCAATAAAACATTTCTCGTAATCATGGACCGCAACTTAGGACCTCTGTACACATAATATTATTTATACTGATTTTCCTTTTCGAAATTCAGTTTTGATATCTATATTAAGTATTATTTCTATATCTATAACTACTTTGACTACTTATTGTATTATATATAGATACGTACTTACATAATTATTATTGTAAATTATATTGCATATGTTTTGATGCATCCAGAAAAATAATAGAAGAGACTTGTTTATCAAAGAAATTGTAGGGATAAAGAAATTTCTCCGAACATTTCTACGTTTTTCCCACGTTTAAATATAAATATGTATATTTTTATTAACTTTGCTACGTACCCTCCTAGCCATCTCCAATATAAGACATGGAGATGGCTAGGAGGGTACGTGGATTTTTTAAAAATCATTTATTGTGGATTGTGAATATAAGTTACTTACCTAATTATTTTTTTCATTTACTCTTTTTAAATCCACTAAATTAATTATTTATTGATTGATAGTGAGCTAGGGCTTGAAGTCGTACTCCACGATGTCGCCGTCGTTGTTTGTAATCTTGTGTCCGGCGCTAAAATCCGAGCGTTGGCCGTTGACGCTGCTCGACGACTTGAACGTGGACACCGAGTGCCCGTACACGTGCGTATCTGGGCCGCTCCGCAAGGACTTGATGTCTCCAGATAGTGGCGCCTGGAACGTTAAATAGCTTTATTCAGTACCATCGTCGCTATCTCGTTCATTTTCAAGATTTCTTTGTTTCTACTGTTTACTTCAGTTTTTTCAGAGCTTTTCAGAGTTTCATTTACTTATGATAAAATCACGTTTCAATGACAAACACATATTTGAAGTAATGACTTAATTTCTAGTATGTGCCATAGTTACAACTATGGCGACGGCTGAAAGTCGCCAAACGCTGCGTGTTTCGTTAAAACGGTTGAAGGATATTTAAACCTATACCTCAGTAATTTTTATAAGTAAGCATGTGTACTCACGGGTAAGTTGGTAAATCCGACGTTCTGTGACAGTCTGAAATGTTGAGATATACAAAATGTCATTGATCCGATTGTTGGGTGACGATTTAGCTGATTAATTCAGAACATATTTGATATAGTGGAGACATTGTAGCTACTCGACGGAGGTAGCGAGGTGCGCGTAGGACATTTCCCATAAGTTAATATATCATTTTACATATATTGTATGCCCTTTCAGAATGTATTTTGAAATGAAAAACATGCGTAGGTATGTACAATGTACATACATATATTATATATCACATCGATGATCTCGATGATCAACAGCCAATAGTAAAACCGCAGGCTATTATTTAGAGGCACCAAATCGACAGCAAAAAAGTTAAATGCAATTGCACTTTACACTTACAGTCGCCTAAACTTGTCCCAGTCGCCGGACTGCGCCGCCTCCGCCAGCTCGTTCGATTGGAAAGGTAAACCTGAAAAACCAAACTTCATTGAATGCTCTCTGCCAACAATGATATGCCTAAGGCGTAACAAATTGTCCATTATCACTGTTAAAACAAGATGGAAATTGACTCTTCAGCTGTGAGAGGGAAGTCAGCGAAAAATTCTAAATTAGCAAAAATTTTAATTGTGACTGCTTCGTGTGTCTAGTGGTTGCAGTCGTGACCGCTGAGCAGGAGATGACCTCCTGATCAGCGGTCACGAAAGGTCACGCGGTGAAGAAAAACATCGTGAGGGGACCTGCACACCTAAAAATGTATAAAAAAAATAAATTCAAAGGTGTGAAGTATGCCAACCCACACTTAGCCAACGTGGCAGACTATGGCCTTAACCCTCTCAACATGAAGGGTATCCCATATTCCAATAGTGTGAAATGGGTCGATTAACTATTATTATTTTTGTTTTGCAACTGCATTCATACTAACATAGTCACTAACCGGAAAGTTGTGTCTTCAGTGAGGGGTAATAGGCTCACCATTTATTCCGTGAGACGTAAAGGTAATTGGTGAACTGTGCAAATGTACTGCACTCCTCCGCCTACCCCTTCTAGGATTACTGCCTGACGTAACGTTTTTTTAAAAATAGTGTCTTAAAACGTAAATCGAAAAATTTCTATTTGCACTATTGATCGGTTAAAAAGATTAATCAAACAAAATGTTAAAATATTTAATGCTTTTTATCTTCTTTCTTTCTTTTTATATATTTAATGTTTGGATATTTTATCTCCCAAATGACAGACTGAAGCGGACTGAAGCCGCTCCGCGCGCGGTACACGGGAATTATTTCCATTTATTGTGATTAATAGAAAACAAAATCAATAAAGTAATCTAGCAATTAATAAATCTAGTAATAAAGCAATTAATCTTCATAAAAAATACGCATCGAATCATTTCTCAAAAATAAGAGAAATAAGCCTTTCGCTGGCAACACCAGTTCGGAATGTAGACAGCACATAATTAAAATTTAAACATGGCCTGATAACGCACTGGTCATACGAGTATATTCTCCTTGCCTCCGGACTGATGTCCGGAAACTTGTAAACAGATTCATTGCTTTGCGTCATGGTCTTCTCAAGATTAAACGGGACCTACGAATACGTATCTTCCAGCTTTTGGTTAAATCTACAGAGAAGATCATGATGTTGAGCTGCGCTTCGAACCGGACGCCGGCAGCGCAGCGACACACGGCGCAGTTCGCGGTGTCACCAAATCATTAGCATACTACGTCGCACTTGCGCCATCGTAGACGGATATACCTGTTGTAGACGTTCCGACAACAAGAATTATATACATTTCGAAAAGTAACAAGCTGCTTACGCACCCCCGGCAACCGCGAAAATATAAAAAAAAAACTCTTATTAAAGCTTTACCTGAAATCTGATCGCACATTCGATACACAGACGGTATAAAACAGAACCAGCGTGGCTTTTAGATAACAGAAGTAACAGCAACGCTCGATCGCCGGTCTGCTTTGGGACCACGGCCAGAGCTTGCCAGTTATTTCCAATAGATTCAGTCGGCGTTTGAAAATTCCAGCTACTTACGTTATGTAGACCGGATAAACAAAACACAGCACGCTGGCTAGCTGGGTCGGGCCAGAGGTTACTCCGCGGTTGGCCGTGACATATCCGTCCACACCTGCTCTATTCACTCTTGGACGCATTTTGAAGTGAATAATTCTGTTATTTTAGCAATCGTCACGCTCTAGCTTAATTGTTTGCATTCTTCATATCTAGTTGTGTACGCACAGTCGTCCGCGGTAAACATTTAATTTTTTTTTATTTTACGTGTATTGATTTGTGGAGCCGACAGGACGGGGATGTGGCGCCGCTTTTCAGCTTTATTTAAATTTTGGTTATTATCTCCATTGAGCCGATACAATTCAATCAATTTGTCGAACAACACGATTGTAAAATATGTCAGTGTATTCAAAACTTACTTTACAGTTTAGGCTTTTTGAAGGTTTTGGATAAAACCTCTGATAAAAAGGTGTTTTTCGAAAACTGAATTCGTTCTGCTTAGGTACACCGAAACATTAAAATCAAACCAGTTATTGTAAGCGCTATTGTAGGTTTGCAGCATGACGTTAGATTTGAACAAATCTACGTATATAAAATACTTCGGAGCATTTCTTTTTCCAACTGATTATGCAAGTAAATCAATTTTATATATAACCGAAGTTAATATAATATTACAAGTACGCACGCGTCGAATACATCACTCCACGGCTATACTATAATGTACAAATTAGTATGTTAACGATTCACCAGTTTTGCAAAAGCAGTATTACCGGAAAGACGGGAAAACGGACGCGACGGCGCTTCGCCAATTGAACCTTCCACACCCCTCCGCGCACAGTTATGTTGCTTACGCGCCAGATAGCACTCGGGCGGATATTGTAGCAAATGGAAAACTACGCTGAACAACACATTTAAACTTGGAGTGATATCAATTAGGCTTTACTGAAACCCGAGATTACCTTGAACGAGCAGCGCAGCCGCAGTCGCAAGGAGCACGAAGGTGACTTTTGACATGGTGTCAATTCGTTGGCTAACAATATGAAGATTTAGTGGTAAAGTGATTAATGTAACAATCACTGCTAGAAGTGGCGCACTCGCGTAACCGACCGACGCGAAAACTTGTGTGGCAATGTAGCTACACCTCGCGCCGCCGCCTTATATCACACGCAAATATCTCGTGCCCAGCTCCGTGTCCACGTCTCGTGTCACTCGCTGCAGCACGGAACGTAAACACAGCCTAACCTACGCCACTGACTTGTCCATAACGTTCTCCAAAGAATGTGACGTCCACCAACATTATTGGCCAGCGTGACACATTGTTGCTTCTCAAGTCTTATATTAAGAACATCCATGTCTAATAATGGAAAGATAAAGGGCTTAAGGACATTAGATCATGACAGTTCGATTTCGCTTATTTCACTAAACACTAAAAAATTTCATAAAATACATCTACAACTCACCTACAATCCCAGTTACCTTTAGGTCTTTATTTTTCGGACGTCGCACCAGACATATCGGCAATTAATATTATTAGATAACCAAAAACATGGTCCAATGGATAAATATGATTTGATTGATATGTACCTATATACGTGATGTATGATCTTTTTTTTATCTGGAGTGGAAACTGCGACTTGGCAAACGTAGCTTGGGATGCCCTCCAGCTAGGTGGAGTGGCTGTCAGTGGTTGAATGCGAACAGTTAAAGAACGAGCTCAGTGGCGTGCCATTGGAGAGGTCTATGTCCAGCAGTGGACGGGAGTAGGCTGATGATGATGATGATGATGATCTTTAAATGCCGAAGGAAATCAAGACGGAACTATCTTCACCGACCGGCCGGTGGCTGATGGGCGAGTCGGAAGCGTCCGCAAAGGACGGGCATATATGAATATCTGTAAAGACATTTGGCACTCGGTACTCTTTGCCTGCTCTTTAAGGCACCTGGCAGAACGATATAATAATAATGAGATATTTTCGCATGACATACTAATTCTCTAATTTTGATTTACGACAAATGACTAAAAATACATTTGAGTACAGTTGATTTACATATTTCAGCTTTTACGTATGATAGTTATAACGGCTGCGTTTCGTCGCGAGCAATATGTCTGTGTACGGCTGACAAAGAAGTAAAATATGTTCAAAGAATATAACAGTGGAAGCAACGGTTAGTGAATCGTGAATTTAATAAATATTTAATGAACCAGTTGCTTATACTTATATTCTGCCTGTCTTTTGTTCGTTAGTTGTTAATCAATCAATCTAATAAAATAATGTTTACTTTTTCACTGTATACGAATAATTGTAGAATACATATAAACTCCACCTATTTCATGGGAGTTAAATGTAACTTCTGAAGCGCGGGAGTGTACTAAATTCCTCTGCCTAACTTTTCGTTGATTACAGGCGTGATGTTAGGTTTTTTAATTCCATAACTGGTCCGTAATGATGGACTACTCGTACATGTTGCGTATTACACTGTGACATGTACCTACTCGTAAGTACGGTCGCTGCCCAGCCGCTGCGGTGCTGAGCTCATTTGTGGAACCGTGATCTGCTCCAGTGACGCCCGGCTGCACGGCAGGAAACATTTATATTGCAGAATCATTGTATTTTCATAGAATCTACAAGCATTTTCTTAACCGACTTCATCGCTTAAACATTGTTACGTACGGGTACATTGTAACTTTAAATCAAATCTGTGATGATAACAATCGTTTGATTCGGCTATGAGTGATAAGACAATTAAAGTATGACGTCATAGCCAATATCGGGCAGTAACGAGCACAATTACTACCTCCTTGACGTCACCGTGAAACCATGTTGCGTCGGCGACGAGTATCTGGAGCGCTGTCACACGGTCGACATTTAACGTGATAAGGCAGTTACAAAACGACCTCATGGTAACACCTAAGTATGATTATAAACTAGCTCATCCAAAAGAATTTTTAGTAGTAAGTATAAGCATACATACGATGGCAACGAGTTGTATTTACAAAAGGAGACATCTAGTCGCCAAACAGCATATTAGGGGGCGTGCATTAATTACGTGAAGCGTTCAAGCGGGGGAGGACATCAAGACGAT
>DWEE01003151.1:0-10761 GCA_018245755.1 Parelbella macleannani
CAGAGTTAATAAAAACATAATAGGAAGGTCACTTTAACGTTCACTCAATGATGTGGCTACTTCAGTCATAACGTACTCGTTAGATACACGTATATAAATCTGATACTTAGTGCAAATTTATACATGACAACACTGCTGATCACAAGAGGGCCGGCGGAGACAATGTTCACTTTGATGCGTCACGAGAGTAAATTACACCGAGGGACATAACGGTGAATACAAGAATTTTAGAACTTAATTTGTCCGACGAATTAATGTGACGTACTATGCAACATCTACATAGAAGACTGGCCCGATTTTTAGTGATCCTGACTGCACAGCTGGGACTTGTCTTGTCCGCGTCGTTGGATGGATAGCTACAAGTGAAAATTTTTAATGAATGCTACCTAGCTTAAGGGTTTTGTCAAATAGATCGTTTCGGACGTAGCTGTTTCTGGGTTTGAAAATATAAAAATAGACTTTATTGAAATTTGCTAAAGTTCTATTTTAAATACGTCTAAAATGTGTTTCTCTATACGGGCCGGTATATTTTAATGGACCCTTAGAATCAGCGATAAAGAAGGTTTGCAGCTGTGAGATATCAGCTGTTACAGCACAGTAATAACACGGAGTCTGGATTCATGGCCGGCGTATAGCAACAGCCTCGCTACAGATTCCATGGTACGTAAAACTTAACTAGTGAATAATGGGAGTAGAACAATGCTCTGCCTACCCCTTTGGGAGGCAATAGGACTGATGTTTTTGGATTTTTGTTACAATACAGTGTAAACGCGGCGAGGCTAGATGGTAGACGCGTGCGTGAGAATATTCAATTTCCTATCCAAGCGGCGACTCACCGTTCCGGTTTCTGGTTCTCGCAGATATACCTACGTAACGAGTCGTGTTACATACTGCTCCGCTACTCAGACGTGACAATATTGTTGTGCGAGGAAACTGCGCGGTTCGATACACGGAATCTAATAGCTATAATTGTATAGGAAAACAGATCATTTTAATGTACCTATTCTTTTATTACGACCCGGTGGTATGACGATATGCGGTAGGCAGATGCTGGATGCGGCAAGCCGATGACAGGGCGCAATGGCACTTATTGGAGAAGACCTATGTCCAACAGTGAAATGAGAAAAACTGTCATGATGATGATGATTATTATTATTTTATTACTATGTCACCCCAAGTCTTTTACGGTTAATCAAAGGGAAGCGAATGCTGAATATTTCCGTCCGTACAGATCTTTTTTCAGGATTGGCAGACCTATTTCGGAGATCGTCGGCGCTGTTATCCCGTTACGATAAGCGAGTACCATGAAGACGAATCTCAGATAGCTTGGAAATTACATAGTTGGACTATCCCAATAAAACATACGTGAGTTCAGCTTGCACATACTTTAATCTAGATTCTTTTGACATGATAAGGTCGTGCTATCAAGAATAATCATTTTTCTCGACCCTTTATGATTCCACTATTGGGAACACGAGTTTCCTCTCAGAATGAGAAGATTAAGGCTACAGTATGTCTCGCTGGCTAAGTGTACTTAAAGTAAAAAACATTTTTTGGAAGCAATAAAATGAGCAGTTATCCTTCACCGCTACAGCAAGTGATATCTAATCATAAAGAAGAAACATACGTGACTTTAACCAGTACCTAAATTAATCCAGGCTCATGTAATTTGGTGAACAATAAAAGTCCTTTATGACTTCTCTTCGCGCTTTGTAATGTACGAATATTTTCAGAAGTACCTCGAATGAGGATGTTGTCGACACCTGCCTTAACCACATTATTATGATACTTCCAGATGTAAGCAATCTCGTCGGTTAATCACCGGATCGAGCTGTCGTAAAAGGTTATAATTAGTGTTCAGGTCTTATCGATTTGGGCAGCTTGACAACATCCGTCCTCACTGTCCTCAGCACAGGGTTAGATTACTTTTTTTGATGAATCAAAACCGGCCTGTGTTTAGCTTATTTAAAATAGTCATGGATAAATTCTTTAAGAGACCGGCCTGTTGGCTCAGTGGTAAGGAATTCTGACTACTGGGCTGTAAGTTCGATTCCCACCGAGAACCAGTATTTGTGAGCAAGCAAGAGTGTGTTCTATATTGGGGTGTAAAATCATCTATGTATATATGTATGTATTCTTGTTTGTATACAATTTAGGCAACTCAGGCTCTGCCTGGTTTGGGATCGGATGGTCACGTTTGATTTTTTCTTTAAATATTGTTATTATTGTCATAATACTGAAGATATGTTTATCACTAATAATATCTTCATGTTATTATGAGATTATGAGTACTTAATACTCAGCTAGATTTATTTACTGATGTTCAACCTTCAGAAAAAACATTTCAAAATACATCGGGGTGGCGTATCATAGAAAATACAACATATTTTGAATTTCATTGCGTTTTCAGGGAAAACCCCCAGTGTATACGAATGAAATATGAATGTTTTAGGGAAACCTTGCGTGCAGACTGAGTTGAATAGTTTGCTAGATCGCGTGCCGCCGGTTTAAACTGAAACCCGGTTAGGTTTTGACAAACTCTTAAAATATGTATTGTGTTTGACAAGCTGTAGGGTACAAGTATGAACTAACATTGTTTAATATTGTATTAGAATTGCGTTTTTGTTTTGTCCTTGAAAGGTGTTCTTTATTTAATCGTGGACTAAATTATGTTTAATTTGTAATATTTTCACAACAATGTAATCATTACAACTGACTGTTAGTAGAGTTAGTCTACGAATTCGATGTGCATACGTACAAAGGGTGATAAATATAAAAGACGACCGGATGAAAGAGTAATTGTGAAGCTATTCATCACTCCGCGCTCTCTGCCTACGCCGAAAAGGACCTAGTTTGAAGACATAATAATAACAATGATCACCAATATTTTCACCATTCCACTGTTGGAAATACATCTTTGAGAATGAGAGGAGATACCTGATTATTATTTAATGATAAATGGTTATCGTCGCCCATCGGAATCTTTAACGCTACGTTGGGAGAACAACATAAATATCTTCGGAGGAAAGTCATTCTCTTATAATTGCACAGTAAGAAACTATATTCGAATGCTGTTATAAGAAAAAATATTCAAGATTATTTCTACCCCCTAGAAACAAACAGTAGTACTTACATATTCTTCACATAGTATTATTTATAGAACCCGTACTTTCAAATAGGAAATTGATATATCGGGTAAGTTCAGCCCTATACATCTTTTAGTAACCCTCTCAAAGCTTTTTCTGTTGCCTGTAACAAAATCTTTTAAAATATTCAAGTGTACTTCAGTGGAAACTGTTTAAACTTACCTATGTATACATATTATGTATGTATGTTTTATTCACACGTTTATTGTGTTAGTATTTTATGTAATAATCTATTTTAATACTATTTTAGATCTCGCTATGATACAGATTGAATTAATAAAAAGAAAAAAATGCTATAAATAGCATTATAATTTATTAATTTTAAATTATAATTTAACTAATTTAAAATTATAATTTTATAATAATAATATTGTTGTGTAGTAAAATATTATTTCCACATCATAGGAAGATTTAAATATAGTGTTAAAATTGAATGTAAAAACATTATATCGTTAATCTTACGGCGTAGAAATAAATTTAATCAATACATAAAATTCAAAATTACACACACGCGCAACCACGCGCACGCACATACACGCAAGCCCACCGACGCGCACGGGAATGCACATACGAAAACGCATATTTATTTATACAATATAAAGACATTCAATTATTTAATACTGTGCCGCTCATCTTAAGATATACAAATCTTTCGATGAACGCTCCTATCGCTCATCTTACGATGCGAAAACATTGTTGGTTCAGACAATATACTGAAGTGCCTATTGGAATATCAGACTGAAATCAGTTTTGCGCTGAGTGAGCGAAATTAGTAAAAATGCTTTACTTTCAAAAGTAAAAAAAAGCTCTATCGCTACTGAATACATGGCTTAATTGACAAACTATTCTTACTTCTTTTCTTTTCTTACCCTTTAAGATAATACGCAATTATTTTTTGTATCAAGTCACATTTTTTAAAATACATCTAAAGACTTTTATATTTTTTGCAAATATTGTGGTTGTTCTCCGGGCCTGAGACTGTCGCATGGAAAAAAAATAGTACCCACTGTTATGATAAAAGTAGACAAATAATATTAGTAAATAAATGGTTACATTGAGAAAAGTTCTCGTCTGGTCGCTCTAATCGAAGTTTCCCTTAATTCAGAACCAAATAAGCCAAGTATACGTTTGTTCCAAGATAAAATTATTATCATCATTATCAATCTGTTGCAGTCCACTGCTGGACGTGGACCTCCATGGAGGGGATTTTGGCCGTAATCTCACGCTAGGCACGCTGATGGGAATCAAATTAAAACAATATATCGATATAAAATAGTAATATCGATATAATAATATATCGATAATTTTATAAATAACTACATTATAAAGAATGAAATCCGGAACGACATGGCAAACATGTTCACGCTGGCAATACCTAAAAAAACATTATAGATATTTAAAACGATATCGTCATATACGTCATGTTCAGGTTCCTATACAAATAATTAATCTTCCAACAAATCAATTTGTTTGTAGTATCGCGAAGTTAACAGCTTTGAAATCGTTCGCCTCCACTTTCGAGACGAGTAAAACCGTGAGATAAGAGGAACAATAACCTTGCGTTCACAATTATGATACTATTATTTAACTAATGTAGCTTTTTTCGATGTACAACTTTTTAAATCTCTCTCCGTTGATGGATTGTGGTTACAGAATTTGTTTCGGGCAAGTATTCACAATGGCAAATTCTATATCGTAATTTATATTATTATTGTGTGGTTACGTTAGTTGCTTTACGGGGTAGGCAGAGAGCACCTAACGTACATCTTATACGTTCATCAATCTCTTCTTTTTCCGGCTAATATTTATTATAATCTTTCTTCTTTCTTCAATAGTAATGTTATTTTGCCGATTACGGTTTCGAAAAGATTTATCGTTTCGACCTACTTAGTCCGTAGGCAGCTTCTAGTTTCAGACCAGATTGCGGCGAGGTCGCAGAGGCGACTGATCGGGCTATCCCGAAAAACGTATGTGAGTTAAGCCGGTAGATATATAATATGGATAATCAGATCCATATCCCTTGTTTACTGGGGTTACTAAATGTAAAATCGAAAGTGCTTTAAGCGAATTCCTCTCAACTGTATCACATAGCTACACAGTAAATTCCTTATCCTTGCCGTGTTTGTGAATTCCTGTGTTGTGACGTGGAATATGTCAGGGGGCTACGACATCTAAGAACACAAATCCGGGAAATTAAGGGCGGTAAACGTGACAATTATAATGCAATGTTTACTGTAAGATATTGAAACTGTCGCGATATTAGCATATAATCAGTTGAACAACGTAAATTCGGGGAGTGGAGATTTCTGAAATATTGATTGACAAATAAACTTGTCTTTAATTAGATATATATCTTGGCGATATGCTTAACACCTTAGAGATATAGACTTTGTGAAGTCGAAATTAAGCCTGGATGTTCTAAAAAACCTAAGTATGAATGAATTTTCTAAAAAACCTAGGTATTAATGAAGTAGAAACATTGATCTTATAAATATGTTTGATACTGCAATAATACATATGAGAGGGAACCAAACAATTAAGTTATAATATTTCCAATATACATATTATACATATATTGATGATGATGATGAATATTTTCTAAATCGACAATGTGCTTATAATTTATTATTGTAATCTGGTGCTTATAATCTGGATATCCGAGTCCTTTTCTTCCCAAATAAAAAGGTTTTTTCTACTCAGCAGTGTGTCTATTAAAATTTGTGTATAAAAGCGACATTGGCTCAGCGTGGAAATCGATTTTCTTTTTGGTTCTCCCCAGCCTCGTGACTCCGAAAGGCGAAGTTTTCTAAGTGACTTATATCTTTAAACAGTTTTGTGAATTTTCCACGCTAATGTTCTTTATTTTATACAGCTCTTTTAACTTAAATTGTAGACGGGACGCTAGGCTTAAAAACTTGCTATGGTCATTACAATATTTTGATCGTATCATTACGGCAGGTCCAAGGAGAGGCAGAGAGTATCGCATACCAAGTATCTCTATCCTGAACGACTGGTACTTTTTACTATTGCTCTCTTCATACACGTACTGGATTCGGAGATTTCTGATTCTTCAATCAGCTAATATCTGACCGGTTTTGTCAAGGTAGGTAAGTCTTGGTCTCCCTCAGCGGCGGTATAATATTTGAACAAATAACATGATTATAACAGACGCGATCACTGGATCATTCAATGTAAACAAATTAGACACTTTAATTTACGTAATTTTTAATTAATTTTCTTTTCAAAACGAAATACCTTAAATTTTTTTCCATTATCACTTAAATCATGAAGAAAATACAACTAACAAAGAGCCTGTACGGGTCTATCTCAAGATATTCGAATGTAACTCTATATCTGTCTAAGAGACAATACATACATTTGACTTTAGAATAGCTGAGCATTATTTCTATTATAGGGTTAATGGTTAAGAAGTTAACCCATGCATCACTGTCACATGTGTAACATACAGTTATTAAAAAATGATTTGTTTAAATAGGATATTGTGTAAGCAGCGCGTTAAGACAATATATTGTTCATTGGTAAGTGTAGTCAAATGTAAAGTTAGTCCATAATTATCACCAGACTTAACCATTGTGGCAGCCTATAACATAAACCCTTTCGTTTTTAAGAGGACACCCGCATCCAACAGTATAATTACCAAAGTATTCATGAAATTTAAACATCTCATCTTACATTTGAATGTTTATCATATCCTAGGCTTATATCCTGAATTCAATAAATTTCAGATTGAAGAAAAATATTGACACATTTAATAGTGTACCTACCCACCCGTCGGTTTTTCACTCTCATATTGATTCTACTGAATCAACATCGAATCGAAACCTATCCAATTAAATAACAGTCAGAATAAATTAATTGGATACGCCATCGAGTGGCAATCTACGAGTATTAATTAACCTTTTTGTATTATTTATTAAAATTACACGCTCTGTAGGTTGAAGCTCAGCCTCTCACAAGATTTCTGGAGATTCAAATTCTTACACGGACTGCTATACTTACAAAGTTGTGTGTGTGTTAAAGTAAGTTAATCTAGAAAATCGAAAAAAACCTCGCAACCGTTGTTGAGCCTCTCTGCATCCATCACCAACCCTTTTATCGTTTCGAAACGGCTTAAAGTCACGGTCTGTTAGCCTGGCCAAGTTCAGGTTGGCAGATATCACATGGCTTGGAGAAAATTATGGATAACTGTAAACACTCCTTACTGCTCTCCCTGGATTCAATAGTAACAAATTCCACATCGCATTCTGTGTATCGTTTATTCTAAAATGCAGAAAACTTTTAAATATATACCATTTCAGAACCAACGGCATTCATGTTACGTATTCCACTCCGAGCATATATTAATAAATAATTCGCATGCACTATAAAGTTACCTGATATCGGAATTTTGTGCATTTTCATTGTATATATATATCTCATGTACATTTATTTCATCATCATCGGCGTGTATGAACCTATTTGTAATGCCACTATTTGACACGTGTGTCATCAGAGAATAAAAAATATTAAGTAAAAAAACGTAACATTACGCCTGTAATCCCATTTGTATTCGATGTGTATCAATAAGCTCACCAAGTATTTTGTACGACATATAACACAACTGGCCAAAAGTAAAAGTACTACATCCTCCGTCTCCTCCTTTAGAGAACACAAGCGTGATGTTATATTAAAACACAAAATAACCTACTAGCACAAAATATCTCACAAAACATGTACTAATCAAGTTTAATTTAACAAACGACACTTGCGCAAATTTAAAGCTTATTTATTGAATCGTAATATTTTAATTGTTCTTTAACAAGTATAGCGTCCAATTACTGGCACGGTGGGATCATATTTGAATTCCACCTACACAAGAGAACGCATAGAAAAAGGTAGTAATCATACTGATGAGTTAATTAAATAAATTGATGATGATGATTATATTATTATTGTTACTATTTCTGTCCCATTTCAATTTGTAACTTGTAAACATAATAGCGCGCCCGCATTTACTCTGATTTAATTTCAATTTATTAAAATTCGTAATTAATTCATTTTCATGGTTTTTATAATTGGTTCAACCATGCGTGGTTACATCCAATTTACATGTTGTCCTTTCAGCTGCTTAAACCGCATTGGTTCCCATGACAGAAAACCTCTCAAAATACACAACCGTGAATCCCTAAAACAATATTAGACTTTTTTTATAAATTCAAGTGGTTAAAATCTAGAACAGTGTCGACGAATCTTCGTTCAACTTTTTTGAACTTTAATTCACCTACGTAATTTCCCTGATATTTCCCCAGCATTCCCTTCGAAGTTTAGCGACTCGTAATACTGATATGCCACTATGCATAAAAAGTAATAAATCGCCAGCTATTCCATTTTGTTTTCAAGGAAAACTTGGAAAACAATGAAAGAAAAAACAAAACAAAAAAAATAAGAACGGCTACTGTTGCTCCGATTGCACTCGGAAGGCTCAATAGTTCAGTAATACAAAAGGCTGGCAAGTCATAAATGCATTAGCGACATCTATTTTACAATTGTTTTCAATTCTGAAACCTGTGAAACAATTGCACTATACAAGTTTTATTAATGAACACAAGAAGTTGAGCTTGTAGCTAATCTACGTGACGAATGCAAAACGAACTTTTTTATCTAAATGTATTTATGGGTTTTTGTACGTCTGTATATGTCGAACCCATTGTTCTTGACATTTAAAAATGTCACAAAATATACCTTAAATAGCAATTACTGTGTGTGTGTGTAGCAATGACTATATTTTAATACACCAGACTTACCTCTCTTTTTCTGAGAGAAAAATCGTGTTTCAACACTAGAATTGATAAGGTCTGGATCATCCATATGTATAAAATAGTCTCGCAGATCGCGCGTTTCTACATAGCTTGAAGAGATGAATTGATGAAAACGTATACAAGTATCGCTTGCTTATAGACCGACTCTCCCAGGATGCTCTAAAGAGCAAAACGATTTTAATATTCGTGACTGTTTAATATATATTCAGAAATATTGTCATTTGAGATTTTTTCATTCTAGATATTTATGTATATCTAATAACTTCCGCAACGAGATCGGAGACTAAACGTGACTAGAAATAACATTAAAACAAGGAACGCTGATTCTGAACCACACGTCGAATGTGGTTTTAAGCTATAGAAGATCAAATTAATGTCCTCATCGAAATATGGTAACGCGTTAAAAGTTTACTCAAGATATGGATATTCCAGACCGCAACATGCTTGACCACGACTGCTTTAGCAAGAGCATAGGTAAAAGAAGAGACGGAGATTGTTCCCACAGTTCAAAATTCGTCAATAAGGGTGCTGAAGTTCATTTCTTTAAACATCCTCCTATTCATATCACCTGTCAAGGATAATTGCGTTTCTTCGAAAACTGGTTCGCTTTCAATACCTACCAGATGTTACCTTATGCTGCGTCCGCGCTTTCGTGGAAATGGAAGATTTAGCTGTAAAAAGCATTTTATATCCTGACCCCGATTACCAAGCCAGATTTGATTGACATCGTTTATTATTTATACACTTTTTATGTAAGGGATCTCGTGTGACCATATAATTCGTACAATACTTGTTACGTGCTGGCCGAAAGAGGAGTAAACGACAGTCAAAGCCAGTTTTTGAGATCCATATTATGTACATAACTCGTAACGATTACTATGTAACATTTTCAAAAAATGTTTCATGCCTGCCCTGTAAAAGTCCTGGGGAAAATATATAATAATAATAATTTTTCACCTATTCCATTGTGGGACGTAAACATAACTGGTGAAACGTGAGAGTGCACTAAACTCCTCTGCCACCGTCCTCGAGGATTACAGGCGTGATGTTACGTAATACTTAATGTGCAGTTTTTCTCCTTGTTACTGTTTTTAGGAGACCTAAAAATAACGGGGATGGATTACTAATGTATGACTATTGGATTGGTGTGGTTAGCTCCGTTCAAATAGAATTTTGCTGAAAGCTTGACATAATTTTAATAAACCAAAGGTATCTATCTATCTGCCAATTCGTACATGGCCAGCGCGGTATACTATGGACATCCTCACCGTGAGAGAAGATTTCAGTTCCATAGCGAAATGATAAAGGGTTCATATTGATGATGATGATAATGATGATGAAAAAGGTAAATGAGATGTGAATATGTCCATACACAAAAACAAAAAGTTTGATTGTTCTCTCTGAACTTGTTGAGCAAGTTGTACGTTCAAGGTTTCCTCTTTCCGGCAGGTATTTGCAGATAAGTTTACCTTTATTATAATTTACTAAAATATAAAGTAACTTCTATGTTAGTTTAATGTATTGTAATTTTGAATTTTTGAGGTAAATATTGGGTTAAGTGTGGGTAGTACGAAAAATAAATGAGAGTAGGATGGAGAAGTTGATGGATGGGATATATAATGTGGGCGGCGCGGCGCAGGGCAAAAAGGTATACAAAGCAATAACTTATAGCAAAACAATTGTACTTGCAAATATAAATATGGACAAAACATGGGCTTGTTAAATACGTATCATTTAATATTTCCATTTCGAAATTTTCAATTCTAAAATATGACAATTAATAGACATATATCACT
>DWEE01003152.1:0-10760 GCA_018245755.1 Parelbella macleannani
TCCAGAGATATAGGCATACATACATATCTTCGCGCCAAGTCCGTTACGGGGTAGGCAGAGAACACGGAGTGCCAAATATCTCTATTCTTACATACCTGCCGTGCTTCTTCCACATTCATCAATCTCTTCATACATTTACGCCGGTTTTGGAAACTTCTAACTCCCCCATCATTTAGAAGATGACCTATTTGGTCGAGATAGATAAGCCTCGGTCTCCTTCGGCACCAAGATATAGGCATTACTTAAAAAAAATCTATTTTCGAACATATGTATTATACGTCCTATTGGTTGTAGACAAAGTACTGTTATTAAAGATCAACCTGAAAAATACATATGTATATAAAACTAACGTACTTATATAGAAGTGTTAATTTTACACGATGAGTCTTATGCGCTGACTAAAATCAGTTCATATCCGGGTCGATAGGCTTTATAAATATTACTTCTATCTCGGCGCGATGTCGCTCATTAGGGGAGGCCTATGTGAAACAATGATGATAATGATGTTATGCGAATCTTGTATTTTTTATTCTATGATGCACTATTCCATTCGTTACGCTCTGATTATGACACACAATCTTTAACCAAGAAAAACTATACGCATAAACAGGTGGAATTGTTTTAGCTGACAGAAGAAGGATGGCTTGTATGTTTGTCCCACCTCAATGAAAAATGTAATTGCAATTAATTCATTGGTAGTTCCATGCAAATCTGATGAGGCGTGTCACTTTTGTGGCATACCTCACAATGGTTACTTATTTGGTTTTTAGTGTCCTTCAACTTTATTATCCACGTATCATTCACGATGGGAAAATTCCTGAGGTACCCTATATGCTTTAAAGTTTTCGGTTCTTTGTTGTATGTGAAGTCCGTAAAATTACGCTTGGTCAACATTGTCTGGTTCATTTTTGATGCCGTGTATGCCATTTTTGAAATTGATCACATAATTAGCTAACGAAGATTAACTTTATGAACTTAAATTATCAGATGTCTATGGTTTAATTAAACTTTTTAGTGTTAATCAATTAAAGGTAGTTGATAACAATAAACATTTGATTATGTACAACAAAGGATTTGAGGTTTGCATTTACGGGCAGGTATTAATATTTCTGATAGAAAATTAAAAATAAAATGGAGCGAACGGCTTGAACCAGTCTTCAAACTGATCCGAGTCGTATTACATACGTACAGATATAGTATCAATATTCCATCGTCACATATATGAAACGTTTTAATAGATGCAACAACAGTGATAAAAAGTTTTAATATATACAATATACATGTGTACATATGTAAATGATATCACTGCCATAGATTTAATAAACAGAAGGGCAAAATCTGATTATAGACAAAGCACGACATATAGATTACAAACAAAACTTGTTCATTCAGATTTTTTATTCGTGAACAAATCCAGCACATGTACCTACATACATATGTCGTAAATCATTTAAACTGTAAATATTGAGAAAGAAAAACATCAGTGGTAATGTACGACCAAGAGTGACCTGGGAACTTGCTGATATCACTAAATGTGGATGAAGAGATATTTGATAAGCGATTGTCCAAAACTCCTTGTGACCGATAAGAGCGTAGATTACCAACTACAAGTTGATTTAGATACTACTAGCAAGCGTAACACGATATAGGGTTTTGATGATAAGCGATATGTATTTTATTAAACTGGCCAACAGGTAATTTAAAACTCATTGTAGCCATGTTGATTATGAACTGCCCAGAAACAGACAAAGCATTTTATTTAATACAGTACAGAACGATACACTATTGGATGTCCAAAACATAGAAATTTAAAACATAACTAACAAATTGACGTTGAAAAAGTGAAATAAGTAGCTCTTATTGATTTTTGCTACGCTTACTAAAGCAACTTTCCCAAAAAATTTTTTTTGCGGATTTTGAAAGACATGACTTCATATACGTAATAAAAAGAATCATTGACGATAAACTTTTAAATCTACCTGCAATAGATCGTTGAGCGAAAGAATGAGAAGTGACAGATACGAGGAAGATTGCGACCGTCCGCCACCTGTTCATGTTAGATTGATTCCCATTCTGCCTGTCCCTTCAAATAAAAACTTCGTGAACTTATTGACAGGCGACAACGATGTCCGGAGAATTCGTATTTGTCGATTTGTATTTTTGTTATTTGATTTGGGGATATTCAGTTTATTATAAATGATGGCGCTATTGTTATGAAATTGAACGTTTTATTATGTGCTTTTGAGATAAGCAGTGATAATTTTTTGGGTGTAATTAGGATATTTCTAATTTTTCAAAATCTATCGGGGATATAGATGAGAATCGAAGTGATGTGTAACTAATTGCAGGCTGACCTCCGGTTTCTAAAGTTAACATAACAGCTAACTGCCTTGTTGGTCGAGTGGTTGCCAGCGCGACTGTCGAACGAGAGGTCCTGGGTTCAAATCCCGAGTAGACGAGTAGTCTGGATGTGTGCCTGAAGTATGGCAACAGTAGACGTACAGCAGTAGCGACAGACGTAAACGTAACTGGTGAAAAGTGGCAGTGTACTATACTCCTCTGCCTTTCTCTACGGGAATCACAGTCGTGATGTTACGTTTTTATAAAAGTTATACACTTATTTGCCTCTTCTGTAACTGCAAGCATATAAAATAACATAAAAATGATGAAAATAAAAAGGGTACTTTACTGTTTTATAATATTACTAAAGATGGGGATGTGCATAAAACTTCAGCACTTGGAGCTGAGCCACTCCAGCTTTTATTTCAGAACGGCGGAAACTCTCTTGTTTATGTCCCACGCATTCTGGAGGATGTTACTTTTCCATTCCGTTCCCGGTTCGACGTGCTTAACGTAATGCCCGGTGCGTTATGATGCTCCCAGAGATTCTGGTGCCCCCAAGATTGTCTTACTGTCTAAGTTAAGGAAATGAGCTCAAGTTAAAGGGGAAAGCGAAAAATATGATAGACTTAAATCAATACTTTTAATTGTTTTCTGATTGAATATGATGGTAAAGCAATTGTTGATTATTTACGACATTCTAAGAACAAACACAGATGTGGGAAATTTGATTAGTAGTTTGGCGTAAATTAATCATCGGTAATCCTAACAGCCGATATACCTATAATCGCCTATTGTGAAGTAAAACTCTTGTAGCCTACAAAGAAAAAACAAAGAAACTCGGAGCTTGCACTTTTTTTGATGATTATTAAGTCGCCAAGAAATTGAAGAATATTGTGTAATGTTGATGAAATAGCAGTATTCATATTCAGAATGTAACGTTTAAAGGTTATAGATAACAGTAGTTCTTATTGACATTGCATACTTGATAATGTAGTACAAAAATATATCGCTTATGTTTCATCACTTGGCCCACACGACGAGAAACTTGTGCCAATATCAACTTTTTATTATTGAAAGTATTTATATTATTTCACTTTGTCTCCTTTCACTTTTTAGAGAAGTTTAGGCGGTTTAATACACTTAGGAAGGGACGTGTCCCGAAACTTTGCCGGGTTTGTTTCAATCATCTTTTTGCTAACTTCCCTCATAGTATTGAGCGAAGTTTTCTTTTGTATGTAGATGTATACGTTTGTCTTATGCGACTGAATCGCTTCTTCGACTTTAGATAATTATTTACAGCGAAGGGATTTCATGTTTTTTTCTCTAATATCGCCAATTCTTTTAGAATTTCAAAGTTTGTTAATGTGAAGCATTATAGAGTGTAGGTACTGTACATGTACATATAAAAAGTCATGTCACCGAAGTACGACAGTATCTTATGAGATACACGGACGCGGGAAATTTTTTAACTCAAACATTTGATTAGTCGCTTAAAATGCGCTGAATAAACAGATTGAATGTATGTATGTCACTGATTCAGTGATCATTGATCATGATGTTAAGTAAGATATCCATACTATTGCCATTCTTTTAATATATTCCCGCGTAATTAAACTCTACTTCCGATTAGTGCCAGATCATTATTGGCGCAGAATAGTAATTTAAGACTGCAAAGTAAACCCAAGGCTGAATCGTTTGCGAATACTACATACAATGGTACAGCCGCCAGTAACGATATGAATATTTAAAAGTGTATACCCATGGAAATTTGGGGCGTACGTTTAACATAATAAGCGTAGTTTTGGCTTGTGCGTTTGACGTACTGTGATGTATACATCGTTCTGAACTGTAAGCAACAGTTATACCAAGAGGAACAAATAACACAGAGGGCGGAGGGCACAAAAGCCGATCTATCGAGGTGTCGGGTTACATGCAACAACATGCATCGCATGCATGCAAAGGTCTGATATTGAACCCTAGATTTATGCAGCGGCAGTAGGAATAATAGGAGTCGCAGTACGTGGAACATATAAATATGACATGGGGCTCGAACACGATTATGATATGGCAGTGTACGTTCCCGGGACATTAAAGAAACTATGAAAATGAGTTACCAAGATATTTACCAACGAGTTAAAGAAACCGTAAAACTCAATTAGTATTAACATTTTCTATTCCTAAGTATAATGCGAATCCATATGTATAATATGAGTTTGAATGTTATTAGTTGGTGGAAAAGTCTATTATTCCTTAAGCGATTGTCGATATTCATCGTGCCTCTTTTGCATTATAGGTATTAAAAATGATAGCCTAGAAATTTCTTATCAATTCAAGTTATTCAGTATTTTTTACATACATTAAAAGGCAAGGCAAACATGCAGGCGGCCCACGGGATGGTAAATGGTTACCGTCGCCTATAGACATTTGCACCATCAAGGGCTTCCAATGTGTTGCCTGCCTTGAAGGAATTTTTTCCCTCTCCGTTTGAAGAACTCCATGTACTAGAGTATTTTGAACACCTCCGAAGGAAGCTTATTCCACAGTTTGCTGGTGCGCGACAGAAAACATCGTTTAAGCACATCGTTGTAGACACTTCAGGAGTCCAGTTGGTGAGGGTGGAATTTAGTACTTAATAACACAGTAATTGCTCGCATATTCTACATAATAAAAAAATAAAGTCAGACGGTAGAACCACAACTATTATGGGGCCGCCTACACAAAGCTGAAGCATAGGTTTTGTGTGTTCTTAACCCCATTCGGGAGCCGTCACCCTGACAGCCGACAGGCGTAATCTCACCCGGCTATTGTCGAACCCGCTACCCCTTGGAGCAACTACTGAACAATCGGCACATAATGACTGCACTCCAGCACCGTGTTTTCCTTTGTAATCATCCCCTTGCCGTTCCCCTAATGATTTTTCCTCTTATTTGTTTTTGTGCGGTAATTGTTGTTTGGTTTTCCTGTAAATTGCTTGCGGTTGTAAATAAGCCGTAATAAAGAAGGTTCAGCTGCCGGCGCTAGTGATATTTCTGCGAGCGTTAGATAAACATGAGAAATACGGAAATAGTCACGCTTTATTGTTGTTTACTTTTTGTCGGCGTCCTTTTTTCTATTTATCAAACTGTATACGTGATAAATTGATATATTTAGTTGATAGACGTGTTTTTCATGTAATTATGAAACAAAAATGAGCTTCGTTAAAATGTACCTACTATTGAACAAGTTTCCCTACAATGCAGCTGATAAACCTTACTGCCCATTCAGCATATTTGAGGCAACACGATTGAATGGCGCGTGAAGTAAGTAGAAAATTTCAATATGAATAAATAGCGGGCCTAGAGAAGCGCCCTGCGAAACTCCGACACGTGTTGCCGGGCTTAACTGCACTTACAATTAAGCTTTAAGCTCCGGTTAATTAAACTCGGGCCGTATTGTCGCGCGAAACCCTTTAAGCCGCCCACAATAAGAGCTTTTCTGTAAAAAGCCTATTGAGAGCCACGGCTCGGACTCAATTGACGGACCGAATACTTTTAATATGGACTCAAGTGTTTTGTCCCCATGCAAATAGGATTTCGATTGGATTCAAACGGCGGTTTCCGTTATTGACTTTGTTTAAATTTTTGTTTGAGTGAGTTTGGATTGTGGTGAGACGGACCTTTTTCAATAGAGTGGCAAAAGTTCAGCAGCCGTGAGAATAATTAATTTGTAATTGACTTGTGAACCATCGTCAATTAAGAATACTAAATTAAGGATTGCTGTGGTCTTTTATTATTACAATGCTTTATGATTTTCATCCAATTTTTATGTTAAATTTGTTATTATTTGCTAATATAATTATGTTCGTATAACATTTTTGTTGTCGCTAATAAAATTCGAAGTTTAATTCGGAAATTTAAAACCCTTAATGATGAAAAACGAAATAATTATAAATTACCGAGTGCCAATGCTACTAATGATGTAGCCGCACCCAAATGAATGTGGGCGCGGTCTCATTCAAATAACACCGCGATAAAAGTCGTATTAAAGATTCAATTAGTTGATCCTACGGAAGTTGGATGGGAAGTTGCTTGAGGTGACACTCCAGTGATACTTAAATCCCTAGAAGCCTAAAGGCTACATAAGTATTAATATTATTCACCTGATTGATAACGAAACTAGTAATTACTTGATTTAATTAACTGATTAATAACGAAACTACTAATTACCGATTTAATTCATAATGTCCTTGGGTATTCCATCAGGAAATTCATATGAACGAACAGTTATTTATCAAATGTATAACTAACTGTTGCTACATCTTATCACAAAGTTGTTTTAATCAGTATTTTGGCAATTTCAATATTATATTGATATTTATTTATTTCCCATAACTTTTTCGATGAGCCTCGTTTTATCGATTAACATTGAAGTGAACGTAATTTATAGCTGGATAAAATTATCAATATCTTGAGAGCGTTATATGATTCCTGTCAAAAAGTCACAGATAAGATTAGCGAAAAATTTGATATATTTGATAAACTACATTTTTCTACGATTTGCTATCACGTGAGTGTTCACGTATTTAAACCTATTTAAACTGAGCGACTGCTAAGCAGTAATCTGATCAAATGCTGCTGAACTCAAAATAAGCCAAAATAAGATTGTTAGGAAATCTGCTATGACAATAATTCACGCTCTGACTTGACTTTAGAAATAGAAACACTTAAGATAAATAATGCCCAATAATCACACGTAAAAGGGCTTAGCGCTTTTAGTATTGCTTAATTGACACAATATTTATAGTTTGCCTATTCCGTAACGAAAACCATAGTTTGAACAATCATAAATCTAACACAACACGTAATTGAATAATAAAAATTAAGTTATTTTCATTGTATTTTACGTCTGAAATCAAGGAGAAAAAAATAACAGAAATTATTTCCTTCGACTTTATAATTACTATAGCAATATTTGTTTAAAATAATTACATTATCCATAGTTTGTATAGATTTTACTGCAAATTTGTTATGATAAAAACGCTTTTCCCCTTTCAAATCCGATTCTCAGTCGCCCAGCTCACAGTGGAACACCGACCTGAGTTCGCTAAGCGGGAGTTACTTGACCATTGACTACGGTTCCTGAATTATTTATGCTCTCCCGTTCCGTTACATTGAATAACTAATGATGTGTGTTGGTGAACGAATGCGCACATTTACTTTTGTTAATGTTAATACCTAGTCTGCCCTGCGTCTGATGCTATCTTGACAATCTTTCAACCACGTGGCAGAGTTGTCTTACTTTATATCGTCATTCACGGTCACATTATCTGCTATTCCGCTTTCGCTAACTCCATAAAAACTACTCAATGTCCTACCACAAAGTACAAGTCTACAGGTTTTGGTTACATATCTTTCAATATGTTAGCCAGTCGCTTACAATTCTATCGTACTTCTTGAGCGTGTGTCTTCTTCGAATCAAGAGAAGTTTATAAAAACCGATCATGGTAATATATAAAGATAAAAAGCTATTGCGAGGTTTATTATTACGAGGACAACACCAGTCTGTCTTGTGTCTGATACACCAGACTTGATATACTTGCACAGGATGCATGCTTTTATTAATAGCCCCTCTGCATTGTTATTATGCACATGCATTCTGATCACGATCTGAGAAAATTCTCCAATGACACCTATTAGTTTGATATTGCTACTGTATAATTCTGATTGTATGATAGATCTCTTTATTCTTGAGACAGATGTTTTATGGTTATTTAAAGATGATGGCGAGAAAGGATTATAAAAATAGAAAGGTAGATTTTTAGCCGTTCGTTATGTTGCGCATTTTTATGGAATTTAGGTAAGTGCTTGTTTGCGCGTATCTTCAACTTGCGGTATGAGATTACCAAATCGCTTTAATACTTAAAAGTAACGACCGGCGGACACAAAGTTTTCGTGGGAACTATTAATGGGTTTGTTTAATTTATACAGAAAGCGATAGGTTAATTAAAAACTACTTGTCGCTTATAATTAGTTTACAAATTTAAGCTTCGTTAAATTACAAAACAAGTAGTTCAGTAGCTTTGCAGTATTTATAATCGCTTCAGCTTTTCCGCTTAACTTTATTACGGTATTGACTTTGTTTTCATATATATAAGCGTCGTCTGTTTGTCCAGACATTTCTTTTCGACAATCTTATAAAAAGATTAGTATGATTTAAGTTTCAGTGTTTGGTTTTTAAATACTAATATCTCAGCAATATTTAAATTATATTACATTATACTATATCTCGTTTTTATTTCCAAAGTTCCAAGTTATTTATTCAATTTCTCTAGAATGTTTCAACGATTTTTTATTTATAGCCTTTAAGAATTCACCAACTGTGGTCTTAATAATTTGTTGGTCAGCCTTTTCGCCTATGCTCCTACGTATCAGATGCAAAACAAAGAGCTTTTTCGATAAAGCTCTGTCCGAGCGAGATCTGGCCCATCGATTGTTTCATACCAACTTTCTAAAAGCCTATCAGATTATATCAATGTGCAGTAGCGAGCCCTGATTATGCAAATCACCCTCCGTTAGGGCTGTGAGATGTGAAATCTGAAAATATCTGAAGCAGAATGGACTTAGTTCAAATAGTTATCATTTTTATTAAATTGGTATTCTTGCAATAAATAAAAATAGCTGTCAAAATTTTAAATTATAATTTTCTATGATGACAATATTCTCAGGATGTTTTAAGTGAAGGGAGAAGGAAACGAGTAGGCATTGGTCGTATGTAGAGTCACTGCCGCTAGATTTGTTATCTATCTTAAACAAGATTTTGCGAATGGGACTGTTAGTATCAGTTAACGCTTTATACTTAACAGGTGCTCAAAAGACGTCTTCGCAATTTTCCAAGCCAGTAAAAATAATATATAAATTTAACATTTAAAAATATCGAAACAATCACTCTTTATGAAGATGGTAATTGACAATAGAAAACGTATTCGGTATACTGATAAGAACTTGCCAAATCCATGACACAACCTTGTCAAATTGAAATTGCGCTGTCAAAATACGTTTTTTGTGTGCCTGTAACTTTTTTGTTTTGGTTTCTCGATTAGCGTCTGACGCACCGGACGCGCGACAACCCTGCCGTCCATCGATATCACGGAACGCTCGATACATTCTGATGAGCGCTGTCGCATTTCAAATTAATAACTTCCTACTACTATATTCCGTTTGATTCAATTACACGTTTACGTTTAATTACCGTACATTCAACCAGTAATTATTATCGGTGATCATTTATGATCCTTATTGAATCGTTAGCAGACGGGGGCGGAATCGGATTAGCTGTCTGATGCATACCTAATGCTACTCTATTTGATGATCCAGGGTTGAGATCTGCGGAATCATTTGATGGAATGTATGTTCACAGTATATCTTGTGATGTACGATTTATCTTATTGCGATGTGGGAGTGTAGGAAACGTTATACGAACATTTTCAAATATTGTATATTTTGGAGCTTGTTTCAAAGTACCCATTTGTTACACGTAAATATAGTTGGTAATTTAACATAGTTAGTGGTCGAAACTGACGAACGTAGTAATACGATATTGTAATAAAAACAGAAAATATTGTTCTAGATGTTCCCATTTGACTTCGTAACGTACATGACCTCAGTAAATATTATACAATATAGAGAATCCAAATCTTTTAGAAGAGGTGGAAAAACAACTGAAGCTAATGGAAAAAATACATGTTCTCCACCTTCGATACTAAAAATATAATTCCATTTTGCGCATGCTTTGCAAATGTTGTTGCGAGCGCTTATAATTCTTGTCTGTTTAACTATTTATTGGCATACGGCCGAGTAAATCAAAACAATTCGAATGGAATGCAAATTGTTTGAGAGAGAGTAAGCTTTAGTTCACAATAAACACACAGCGACTTGAAAACAGCAATCAGAATGTACTGAGGTAACAGAAAGGGCAGCGTAATGCTCCCAGCGGGACGCCGCAGCATGACAACCGGCTGGAGTTCGCGCGGCTCTCCAACCCTTTTGCTATGTGGAGATCAATTACTCCACCTATCTATCCTAACATTACAAACGCACTAAAATATATCAATAAATACGTATGAAATTCTCGGGAACATATGATGGGAATAGCCTTCTCTTTTTTATTTATGAATTTAAAATATTACATCACTTCATTACTTTGTTACATTTTATAAAGTGCTACTAAATAATGAGAACTAGGCTATCACACATTGAGCCCTTCAAACTCCTTTTGCTTTCCTATATCTCCTTTAATCTTATCTATATCCAATATTTTTCTCATCCTAGATTATATTGTAACTTATTTAACCCTTCTTATCAGATTGCGCTGTACGTAGTGTGTATAACATCGTTATAAACATACTTTTCTATTTACGAAACATGGTTATAGGAACGTAG
>DWEE01003153.1:0-10759 GCA_018245755.1 Parelbella macleannani
GTAATGTTACGTTTTTATGTTACATATTTAACATGTTAAATAAAAATAGGTGTTTTGCATACGTAACTGGCGAAACGTGGGAGTGTACTACACTCTTCTGTCTACCCCTTCGAGGATTACAGGCGCGATGTTACGTTTTTTTGAATTAATTTTATTAACTTTATTGACTGCGCAACCTGTACCACTCGTAGCTACAGATATCCTGCTAACATTGGCCTGCCTAGAAACCAAACGTATTGCGAGCCGTCGACTATTAGTCCGAGACTTGAGCGAATGTTTAGAACATTGCGAATGAAAGCATGCAGTCCGTTGTCACGTTCACACTGAGTGGACTCACAGTGAGCGTGCTTAGTTTCAGCGCGGCCTTTATCATTTGGGAGAGGTTCATTCCTCTGTCAAACATCGCTCAACTTGCATAAAGAAATTTCCATTTCCATGAACAGATGCGTACGACTGTACAATTGAGTATTTGATGCGATCATTTTTACAACGTAGACGAAATTTAAAGTTTTATTTTATTTTGTAACAGGATATGACCTGTACAGGCCAAAATCATAACGAATCTTATTGAAAATATTCGTTGTGATTTAATTTTATTTGGATAATTAGAACTTGACCATTAAAACTGTTTATAAGTAAAGATTATTTAATTCTGTTTAAAAATATGATTGTTTAAAATATAGGTAACCTTTTTGTATAGATATAGTGACCAATAATATTATTTAACAACGCAGGAGAAAGCTTAGCTTGTATTCTTATATACATTTATAAACCAAGAAGAAATCTTTCCGTCGTTACAGTAACTCATGGATGAACACAAATAAAATTGTAATATCATCGGAAGTAAATTGAAATGCAAATTAATTCGTATTCTTTTTCCGACATCATAGTTACATTAAGAAAGATATTAAAACGAGCGCAAAATTCTTGGCAGTCGCGGCAGGTGGTGAGGGCAAACGACTATAATCTCGGGGACGGCTGCCAAGCGCTTTGTGCTCTATTTCATTCATCACTTTTTATAGCTTACACGTTATACGCTTTTTCCCGACTACGGGCAAGCCAAAAGAAGAGTTAAGATTCTTGCCGTGATGTTTGTATGTATTTATGTTCATTTGTTTCAGCGTCTTACTAAACTTCTGAAAATAATTCTAATAATGAGAGCTATTTCTGGTAACAATAGTTAAAAATAATTTTAGAACATACCATCACGCTAGTATTTCCATGTAAGGACAGGCAGAGGAGTGTAGTGTATTCCCGTGGTTCACCAGTTATTTTATTTGTCCCAACGTGGAATAGACAATAAATCTTGCCATCCACGGGGCACAATTCTAACCTCTTTGCTACTATTCGGAATTTTAAGTTTTGCAAAACCCAATAATACTTTGTTTGAACTTTTGAACTTTGTTAGAACTCGTTTTTGACAGAAACAGTCCAATCTTGGACTATTTTCATCTTTATAAAAAGAGAATGTTCATTGTTTTATTTTGATTCCACACGCTCTCGTATTAAAAAAATGAGTATTCATAGATATCACATGCTCTAACTTTATTGCATTAAGAGCCGTACCACGCTATGAGAGGTATGATAAAATGAAAATGTAACTTACTTCTCGGGCGTGGACAGTGTGAGGGTGGGCGCAGGGAAGGCTCCATCCGCTGCGCAAATCACATTCACAGTGTCATCGTCAGACTTGTTCTGTATCAGCCTGAAGTTCGTCTCCGGCACTGGAACAAATAATAAATATTTCTTTTCGCATGTTTTATATTTTTTACAATACAGTAGTATATTGCAGTGCATTAAGACTAATGAGTATTTGACAATTACTGCCATAGAGGAATGTAACAAAAAATATTTTCAAATGTTTCAAGTTAAAGTATGGCGCTAAGTGGCGCAGGATCGTGGATAATATTGGTTTTTATCAATTTTCAATAGATTTAAAAGTAACTACTTGTGTCTTATAAGCGCCTGGCTAATATGTCCCTACCTAACATTGCTCACAAACCATTTCACGTCCTCGCCAGTGATAATGATGAACTTGTATATTACACACAGCAGTCGTACGGAACCTGAGCCAAATGACCGTCGCTATCGCTATACATATAAAGTGTCGACTTGTGCGACCTCTGAATCTCAAAGGAAGCGTCGCCGTGTCTTTCGTTCAACCTATTAAATGCTACACCGCGACGCGAATCTGCAAGCTCAGACCGCGGGTTCCCGGCGGGTACGGAATCGCACTGTTAATTATCCCCACTCACTAAAGGCAGAGCCACTTAGGCTCGCTACTAAACTCGCTAAAGCTGTACGTTTTTAATTCAGTTTTCGTTCGGAGTGGACGTAGCTGTGATGAATTTTTAAACATATGATAAGTAAGATTTAGTGATTTTTGATAGTTTTGCAATATTTGTTATTTAAAAAGTCAATTTATTTAGTGTATTGGATAATAATTTACTAGTCTTTCTCCTATATGTAATAAGTAGTGTCTTAAAATATGTATCTTCGAAAGAAAAGTTGGTCTTGAATTTAAATTTATTGTTTTTAAGTACGCATTTACTTTATTCTCTCGCATAATAAGCGTTTCTTTCATTCTGTATGGATTTGGTATGGTGTCGTGTGCTTCTTAAGCAAACATCTCGTCCATTAAGCCAGCTCACTACTTGAATATTACAAGAAAAACAAAAGCAATGTTCCACTTTCAACGGAAGGTTTTTTCTAGCTTTTTTGTCGTCTTTCTTTGTAACAAAGAACGAACGTTATGCCAACAATCCTACATTGGGAAGTTTTTCACCTTTGTAATACTTACATTTAGGAAATGACGTATATTACGTGTAGATACATAAGTGAAATAAGTTAGAATTGCAATGTATCTAATAACAGGTTTTTGTAGGCAAATATTGACCAAATATTAATATTGAATCTGTTGTCAACATTTGTAAAATAATCATCATCATCAAATTAATAATCAATCATCATTTATAATGATTAAAAATATGAACTTTTTGTATGACGCGTACGATAACGTGGTAAGCTCTGTCCAGCGGGACCACTTCGACAGCCTCCCCAATCGAGTGGTTGGAACTGTGACTGCCGATCGGGTGGTCCTAGCTTAGTTCCGAGTCGGGTACTGTTGGATAGTGCTAACTTAGATTTTCTATCAGGAATTTCTCGTTGTGGCTAGAAGTCTGAATCTGTTTTGTATGGTAATATGCTCACTAACTATTCGATTGTTAGACGTAAACGTAACTGGTAAAACGCGGAAGTGTACTGCACCTCTCTGTCTACCCCTGCGGGGATAACAGCTGCGATGTTACTTACTTCAACTGGAAACCGTCAATGTACCGCTGATTAAGCACTGAGTAAACACAGCGCGCGACGCTAAATTTAGTTTCGACAGCGTCATACGAAGCGCGATTAGATTGTCATTAATGCTAGCAAGAAATGTACTACCGAATATTGGTTTTGTTCCCTAAAATATGGCCATAAAATAATGGCATTGGGTGCTATACTTTCGAAGGAATTACCTATATAATTACATATTTCTGTATATTTGTATAGTTTTAGAAAGCTGTGTCAATAAGGATAGCGTGAGTGAGGAGTTACCGCGATATATAGCCTCAAGGCGGTCCAAATATGTATACCTATCAAGTTGTCTACGAGTCTCGTATACACGGATTAAAAAATGGAAGAAACATTCGGAAACATTTGCGAAGCATTGCAGACAATTTAAAAGGCCCACTTTGACGTCATAAGGAACTTCACCACTAATGTGTAAGTACATATTTGGAATAATTTACAAAATTTACTTTACGTTACAGTAAAGTAACGCAGAAGTAACGCATATGTAATCGAAACCTATGTATTTTTGTTATGTTATGTGCAAGTTTCATTATTCATTATTACCTAATTCGTACACACACATATGTCTTCACGCCAGGCCCCATACGGGGTAGGCAGACAGCATAGTAATTAATTATTAATTAGTGAAGTATCATAACATACAGAAATATTATTTACAACAATAATGGCGGGCGTATTAAATCCGTCGTCACTTTCTACAGCGATATTACTTTTTCATAAAATTACGAACATAAATCTGAGAACTGTCAAAGCGTTCCGTGTTGCTGGCACGGGAGCTGTTTGCTCGGATTTGTGCCTGCTACCTAGCTACCTACTGCTTTTAGTTATACTACTTTTCTCTATTGCGGACTATAATAACGTTGGCACGTTTTATTGAAGTTTGTACCAAGTTATTTTGACTCGTAGAAAACTTAAAAATAATACCTACATTGGAGTTACAAACAAGGTTTCGTTTATACGCAGCCCTAGCCTGGTCAGTCCAATAAATGCGCCTTTAAACAAGGATACCGAATTTATTTATATCATAGAAAAGTCCTTTCACGTAGACTAACAGACTCTTCTATGAGAGCTGTGGCACTGAAGTTCGTACTTATATCTATGTTCTTCTTCTCATTCGTGTCCTCTCGGCAGAGCAGTCGTGGTCAGGCATGTTGACTATAGACCGTAATTTATAAACCGTTCTATTTACGAGTAGAATAGATTCAAGTTTTAGACTTTATAAATCTGAAAATCGTACTAATCTCAAAAGTGATAGCGAGCGAATTAAATATTTAGATCATAACAATTTTTTGCAAGAAAACTAATACACAATTTTATTTGTCCAAAGTTAATCACTTCGGGTAACATTTGCTACAAATATACAGATAGTAGAAATTTTACTTCTCGTCCTATCTAATAACATATTATGCATACACCATTACTATTAATAGAAGAATGTTTGAAGGTCAATATATTACTAAACCACACCGGTACCCACATGGTTTGCCCATAGCAAGAAGCTCCTGAGAAGATTTTATATGTTCCTGCTATTTGTGGCTTTCTCATGTTGGCGTCGCAGCACCTTGATATATAATCTTAATAATATAATATTAAGAAAACAGCAGCTGCTGATTGCAGCTGTCATGAACGCGAGCATGTTTAGCCATAGGCGAGTTAATATTGCGCGCGAAGTTTTATGAGCGTAGTTCATCAGAAGAACAACACGTCTTTAAAAGAAATCAAATTTATTTACTTCAAGCCTAGAAACAAACAACTAAACCTGATGAGACTTTAGTTTTCCAATAGCCAGAATTAAATGACATACCCTTTTTATAATATGACAAACGAAGCTGAAACTTTAGCGCTGGTATAAAAGCGATTTCCTTGACAATAAATCGCACTGACTCCTGCCTTTGCAGACTTGAACGCCACTAAATTATCTGTTCTCTTTAACGTTAAACTTCCCATATAATGCGAATGAAAAAGGAAAAAAATACAATTTTTGTCTTCCTGGCCGTTTTTTCTCGCAAGCCATTTATTGGCAGTCCTTTAAGGAAGTGGGCATAGCATATGTTAAAAATAATACGTTACAAGAGTTTTGTTAGAGAAAGAAAATTTTTTTTTTTAAGTAAATACAATTAAAGCTGATACAACCTTTATGATTTTTGGTTGAAAAAAACTAATGTCTAACATTATAAAGTGATGTGAACAAGGTAATGCTAAATTCTCACATGACGACTGTTTGTCGCAGGGTTTAACTGCGGAACTAGTTGGCGCACATATTTCTTTCACAAAGAATCGTCAGATACACATTCCTGGATTTCACTTTCAAGAATTTGGCTATGTACGCTGGTATATGGTAGGGCACGCGTTCAAATTTAGTGCTCATAACTTAATGCTCCCTGATGTCTTCATTTTTGCATTCCTTAACACAAAAATGTCGAATGTTTCCATCATTCAATGTTTTCATGAAATTCCTAAGCGAGATCCAATTCGCGTCCAATATTGCAATATAGCAATTTTTTTTTTACACGGAAAACGTTTATATTGGCCCACATAAAACTCCTTTTCGGTCAAATCGATAGTATTCTTGATTGGATGGTAAGAGCACTCTTCCCAGTTATGATGATAAGACGTCTGTTCCGATTCCCAGGCAGCCTTACGACTGTTTTAGGCATAAAAAGCGACGAACGGATAGCAGATGCTGGCGCGAATAAAACTTGCTTATTTCTACAAAAACATTATGGCTCGATGCAAGAGGAAATCGATACGCGTCAGTTGTGGTTCCTTCCTTTCGTTCCTTCAATTTTACCATAATGTCACAGTATGGATCGCAGTAAAAAATGCCTGCTGTAGGTTTCTTTAGAACGAACACAATATTACGTCTAAGTAAAAATTTTATATTAATAACATCCATGTTAGCTTTCCAGTGCTTCGTGTAAACTCAAGTGAGTAATATTAGCAGTTTTGCCAGTTTTGTTATGTTTCCTGCAGATTAAGCCGTTTCTAAATACTAAACGATTATTTCCAATCGTTCCTTTAGGCGTACTATAATATAATAGTCCAATATACCTTTGTATCATGAAAATAACAATATAATAACCATTAAAATATATATACATAAATGTTACTATTGCACGCAGGGTTTGTTGGGATCCGTGAAATGAAGTTTAATATTTGCCTTATAGATTTTGCCCTACTGTTCATCCGAGCTCGTTGCCAATACCATCGTATTATACTTTTCTATCCATGTGAATTACTCCCGCAAGATGCATTTATGTTGTAACCAATATTAACTACATATTTATATCAGAGCCTATTTGCTGGTGGGTATTGGAAATTGTCATTCATGACTAGTTAACATGTCAGTCAGCAAAGGTTTTTTCGTTCGTGGTTTAGATTGGTTATGAAAAATATGAATCATTTGAAAAGCTTGTTCCACTTACCGAAAACGATCAACGGTTTTGTTCTCGAATCCTCGTCCATGAATGTTGACACCACACATGTGTAGTTGCCTGATATGTCAGTGTTGATCTTCACTATACGCATCGCCCTGTACATTTTTAGTGGATCGTCGCTAGCGCGGTACGTGAGGTCGACTCTGTTCCTTAGAATACCTATATCTTGAGGCTTCTGATGCACTATCCATTGATACACTGGCCTAATATTACTCTGGAAGAACCATTTAATCACCAAACCGACTGTGTTATTCCCGAGTACGTAATCACAATCTAATACAACTGCGTCCTGAACTCCATATTGAATGATTTCTGGCACAACTATTTTCGTAATCCTCACTGCGTGCAGTTCTGAAACAATCAAAAAGGGCGAATTAAAATTATCGTTTTTTCAGTTTGTCGAAATTATAATGTCACTTACATATAAATAATATATAAACATGTTTCGTCTGTGGAGAATGCATAATTTGCAATAAATTTTCATAAAATTTGCTTTGTCTAGTGACGGTCTATTTTCTTAGTATAATCGGTAGATTATACTAAGAAATAATAATAATACTCTTGCTTGAAAATTGCTGTAGTTACATTTATCCAGTGATGCGTTCATCACTGGATAAATTTTACAATAACGGATTACTGTTGTTTAATGGTTATACAAAAATTTATTTAGAAAGTTTCTGGCTCTTATTAGACTTTAAAGTTAATTTCTATAAATAAATATTTATCCTATCCATTCTGTTACGCAAAATTTGATTACTTCATTTAAATTCGTCATTTTTATTTTCATAATACTAAACACGTTTTCGTATACAAATTTATTTATCACTATATAATAAAAAAATCGGTTGACTATCTTATATTGGAGAAATATAAAATTTCATGTTTATTTTAAGTCATGCAAAAGCCAATGGATGTTTAAATTCAAGTTTAGGAATACTGGCACGCTTGTGTTTCGTCGTTTTTAAGCTCCATCCATAGACAAGCATTTTCCTGTTGAAAGTGACTGACTGATATTGAGCGACCGGAAGCTATGAACGCTAACGGATTTATGTAGAATGCTTTACTGCTTCTATCACACTTCTACGTTGTGAGCTGCAATTATAAGAAACGTAATAAAAAAAAACGTCTTAATTATATTAAATAGTCATCCGAGCTCCTGTTAATCAATTATAAAAGTCCAAATAATTTAATCTCTCATTTTGAGATATCATTGTGTATATAGATTATGTACCTACATATATGTAACACATGTATATGTACTTGTAACTTCGGAACTTACACGGCATGTTACCTTAAGTAGTATCAAATTAACAATTATGTTATCAGCATATAATAAGCGCTGTGTACTATTTTGACCACGCGGTAATGTAACGATATACGAGTATGTATGACACATTATGATAAGTCTTTTACGTACTTTGCATTTCGGCAATTAAATACACTTCTAAAGTTCCATGCAAGAATTTGACCCGTTTTTGACTTTTTGCACGAAGGCTGAAGCTGGTATTGAAAAACCCTGGTTCCAGATGTGTTCAGTTCACAAACATAAAAGTAATTCTTGACTTGCTCAGTACAATGAGCTTTTAGGTTTTTATTTTACTAAGCCGGCTTATGGAAAATATGTACAATGAACGAACGTCCACAATGAAACAACTTAAACTGTTTAACAACTGAAGTTCATCATTTTCTTCCGGACTCTCACACCGCCATCTAATAAGAGCAAAGTTAATATTTATGCAGTTTTCGAGTTACTTGAGAACTTATTTAAATTTACGTTTAGTCCCTTAAAGTGGACTCGGTCTAAAAATCTGAAACGCATTTAAAATTTCATCAGTATACACTTAAACGACAGAGTGGAAATTAATTTGAGTGTCGCATAACGTATTCATAAAGCGTTACTTTTAGCAGCACTCAAAATTTTGGACTTTGTCACAAAACCACTTTGCGATATTGCTCTGATTAGGACAGACGCGGTATGAATATTGTCTCAAAATGCCCGACTTATTCATGAAGTCATTTTCCTTTGTCTCAAGAAATTATAAATAAACAATCAATCATAATTATGGGATATATGTCTATTCATGCTACGGTTACCGTTGAACGGTTACGGTTAAACGCAAAAAAAATTAACATTTGTGTAATTTGTGCTTTTAACGAGTCGCGTACTATTTCAGTAACTCCATCTATTTAAGGTCGGACAATATGAGCTGCAGCGACGCGGTCAAATGCTGTACTAGTTACATCGCTGTATATATTTGCCGTCTTTTTTAATTCTATAAATATAAGAGCTATAAAGCATTACGTTTCCGTAAATGGCCGATTATATTCTCAGCTCTGAATACCAAAGTTTAGGCTATAACATAATATAATATCACACCTGTATTTTCCAAAATGGATAGGAAAATGAGTGCGGTACACTTTGCGTTCTGAATTATCTTACAAAAATTCTTGATATAATATGTATATTACAATAACTTGAGCAACATTTAGATGTTAAATTAATATATCCAGTTTAATAAAGATAACGAAGTTATAAATCTCCAATAATGGTGAAAACCCGGTAACATCTGCTTAACGACGAACTTCAACGTTTCCTTTTAATGAATGTTAACGTATTTTATAATTAAGTTTTAATAATTAAATAACTAGAACCATTTCAGTTTTAATCACGTTTAAAACAGAAATGGACCGTGAGTTTGTAAGTGCCGAGTAAGTATGGCATGGCCAGTTACTTTTTTACTTTGCTGTAGGTTTTTATATTGTCAACAATAATATTAACACTGTCACAGGCAATAAAATATACTGTATCCAAAAAAATTCATATTCGAGAATTATTTCATAATTAAAAGCATAACTTATGAATATCATATTAAAAAATATTATTCTGTAGATCAATAAAAGCACAAAAATGATGTTTTTTTTAACTCTACCCGTAAGTTATCGACATTTAACATTAGCGGCATAGCTCAAAGGACTTATAAGTCATAGTTGCAGTGGGCTGATCACATAATATGTCGCACCACCTATAACCGGCGAACGTGAATCACGGAGTAGACATGTACTTCAGTAGAGACTACATTTAAGAACATGAATAAATGGATGGAACGAATCGAGATAAAGAATTTCTGTGTTCATGATTCAAATTAACTAACTACCAAGAAACGATGTTGAAATATATGAGGGGACATTATTAAAATGGAAGCCCAACTGAATGAAATCATAATTTCTACCAACAGGTTAAGTAATGAACAGAAAACCTTGAAGATTCAAATCCTTATTGGAAACAAGGTCAATTAGACCGAGCTAAACTAATAAAGAGCTTCGTATCGGACTTCGTGCTGATAAAAAATAATGCTACTAATAATGCGACTATTTGACAATGTTATGAAAATATTCTGCCCATCACTTAGAAACTAAGAGGTTATGCTTTGAATCGCCGCAAGCAGGTAATATTTATTCAGATCAACTGCCTCGTTGGTTGAGCGGTTGCAAGCGCGACTGCCGATCGGGATGTCCTGCGTTCAAATTCCGGGTCGGGTACTATCGGATTATTCTAATTTACATCTAATTGACATAAAAATAACAAGCATATAGTAATTATTTTTTAAATATAACACAACACTAACAATACTGTTCAATAGACAAAAAGGAAATGTACATAGGTATATTCGATAAACGCAACAGCAACTTAAGTCATTCTGCTTTTCGCTTTAGAGAATTGTATTGCCAAATTTTAGACACTAAGTAATTTTAATGTACGTACCGAAGTTATCTTATCATTGCAAGCTTATGATTATGATGAACATTTGTTACTGACAAAACCAAAAAGGACTTCCAAACCTATGAGTCCATTTGTATTAATAAGTATTCCGGTAATTGCTGCGTAACCGGCAGTGCTGTTTTAATTGCAAATTGGTCTACGAGATCAATTATGTGTGTTGATCTGTACACAATTAAATTAATTAGCT
>DWEE01003154.1:0-10759 GCA_018245755.1 Parelbella macleannani
TCATTACAAAAAGGGCGTTTTAAGTTTAAATATAACTTTCTAACGGTAAAGCAATACATCGTGAAGAAACCTGCACACTTTAGAATTTACAACAAAAAAAATATTGTAAGGTGTGTGAAGTCTGCCAACCCGCACTTGGCCAGCGTGGCACATTATGGCATTAACCCTCTCAATTTGAGAGGAGACCCATATTCTAACAGTGGAATGAGAAATGGGCCGATTACTATTATTAAATGTAGGTAAAAAGCAACGGAGACTAGAACAGCTTAAACATTTAGTAATTAATTTTCACTAAGTTTGGTGACTTTGTTGTAAGAATGCATTTATATTCGATAGTGACATCTATCGTACAAAAAAGAAACTTTAGCCGTAATCCTTAAGCAGTGACATCTATGAATACATTAAAGAAACATTCTTAACTAAAGTATTTTCAAATTGAAAATAATAAAATAATACCTACAAGATTTTAAATGCAATACAATTTTTGCTTATTTATTATTATGATATTATCATAGATGGCATTTGTACCGCTTGGTATAATTAAACTGAAAATACTTCTAATTCAACACTTTGCTAAGAGAGAGCGCTGGAGTATATTTTACAAATTCTTGTTCAAATTTGACGGTAATTTAAAAAAAATATTTTCAAGATGTTATAATATATTACTTATTGCTTATATGTTTTTATTTACAATCTTCTAACCTATATAATTTATTTTACATGTTTATTAATAAAGTGACAAAACATATTAATTTTTGGCTTTTAAGTTATATTTATTTATTTTGTTACACATCTTCTGATTGTGAATTAGGATAAAATGATACAAGCAAGTACAATAATTAGGAGCTTAGCAATTATTATTGAGCACAGTTTCTTAAAAAGCTTCTATATGTCTTATTGTCCATAGTTAGATCAGATCAGATAAGAATCAGATACTTCATAGAAAAAATGTGTTACGGGATTTTAAAAACCATACAAAATTGTCAAAACTGAAATACATTTCACCTAGTTTCTCCCCAGGGGTGCGGAACGGGCGTTTGTGAATTGGTAATTTGCAGCTATTAGGATAATTTATAGCCGCTTAATACGATGGAAACCCGCACAGATTTCATTATTGATGTAACTTTTTTGCCGGACAGACGCCACGATCGCGTGTCGCGTGCTCTTGACGTCTTTTTTTCGGTTAATATTTTGGGGATGCAACAAAAAATGTTTTAACTGGCCACTGACTACCGAAATATCATTTTTGATAATTTATGAAATTACACCGTCTATTGCTTAATAATTCATAGTTAGCTACCGTTTTTTATTCATGCAGCAAGATGATGAATAACCTTAGGCTAAATGTCGGAGGCGAACGTTTGGTGTCCATATACCTCCACACAAATTGTAAGTTTCTTAATAAATGTTACCGTTTGAAAAAAACCCAATCATTAAATCAGTTTTCGTATCGTAAGGGACTATAATACACCGTATTTTGTAGTCAATAATTAGATCCAGACTGCTTTTTGCGGCCGCTGTGCGGATTATTGCAATGTAGGTGAGCACGCACGCTGCGTAAATTATAAATTCCCGTTATTAATGTAGATGAGGCTACGTAATAAGCACGCTTTGTGGAATTACACGTTTTACGCTTGTCATTCCTCAGCAAAGCGACATGTTGTTGGTAATCGCGCGTCCGTACGTATAGTAGGTGTACTCTGTGGCAAGGAAATTGCGCGGTCGCGCGCGCCTCGCCCCACCGCGAAACCCGACTCCGTTCCTGGACCCGTAGCCGCTCAGATTATCGCTTTATTGAACGCCACTGTTTCACTTCGCGTACGAATCACGATGCATCACCGACTCATATAAAATACGACACGCTTTACCGTTACTCACTTCCTAGTATTTTAATCGTAGGCGAAGTTGCCGGTTTCTTATTGGAAAAATGGCTCATGGTTGTTTTTGTTCACCGCATTAAATAATCCTTAACAGCGATTTCAATGATAGCATTTGTTCACCGATCAAGGTTAAAAGGCTATTGATTTAATATTTGTTTACCCTTTGTTAGCAAGTTTTATTGAGATAGTGGTATTAACAGTGCTACTCGTATCAAAAGAATATAGATAGACAGTTAATGTGAAGATTTTCATTGAAAGTTATTATTTGGGAAATAAATAACTAACACAAACAATAAAGTAATATTTGAGTAACAATTATAATGGAATTGGAATGTAATCAAATCTTCTTAATCATTCTTATATCTAATAACGCAAAGATGTTGGCAATGGAAAATACGTATTAATATATTTTTTTTTAAATCGGTATGTTAATAATTTAAGTGAAACATTGCAATTGACAGTAAGTTGGATTTTTCTAACATTTTTATATGTCTGCTTATGCTATGCTCATTTGCTACAACTATAGAAAAACATTTAAATATCATATGTAACATGCTTAGACATTTCTAGATACCACAGGGCTATACAAGGTTCTGTACAAAAATGACGACGAACTTTTATTTTAATAACGCTATATTGTTTGGAGGTACGTACAGGGTTCTCGTTAAGCCGAATATCGTGAGTGATGGAATTCTCTATGCTCATGTGATCACGTTACTCCGAGGCGCCCGATGCGCCCAGTAGCTATGCCCAAGTCGGGAGTTTTTTGTCTCTTTTCTGACAGATCGAATTAAAATAAACGTTCCGATAAGGCGTCCTACAATATTATCATCCTGTATTTAGTTACGTGAGCGTGCGACGGACAGTGGGAACTTGGTAGGTGGGACTCGGCCGTTTCTGATCCGTTTTGTTTTTTACTACTTCAAATCAAAAGGTTTTCATTGTTTTTTTCTATCGTATCTAAACTATACAAATTATATTTTTATCGTTAAACGTTCAATATGGCTTCTGAATATTTTATTTGGCGTCGGCACGAAATCGTTACACGTAAATCAGGCAATTACATCCTTGACTTGAATAAGATGCCGACTGTGGGGTCAGTATTATCGTACTTCTATATAAATTTAATATGTTTAGTATCTTACTCATATTCATATTCAAAGCATGATAAGTTTGCCTAACAATAACACATGGCGAAAACAAAATGAATTCTATGATGCGTGAAAGCTACCGTTCCCAAACAAAAAGGTCTAAATTTTTTCTGGCAAACCGTTACGTATTACCAGATGTTATTTTTTGCTTGGACAGGCTTGACTCACTATTAACTTCGTTTGACATGTTTTATAACACAATATTTAGTGCATATATCTTAATGACACAGGAGGTGTTAAGGATAATGAACAAAACTATGCAGAGAGAGACAATTCCAACCCCAGTAAATTAATTTTTCTTTTTAGTTTTGATTTCAATCTATTAAAAATTTGATTAAGAGTTCTAATGTCCTATTATTTTGATTACCTACTTGTTGTTATTAAGAAAAATATCATTATAAATCTTTTTGTCTCTACACCGTTTGCACGAAACTTTTCACAGATTGAGAAGAGAGGGCGTTATTTAATTACGATGGCCACGTGGAGATTGGCAGAATGTACATTAACTCAAAATATAGACCACTATCGGATACGGATCTCTCCAGTAACTGCAAAAGCTTTAGAGATAACTGCACCAGGCAGTTCCAAGAATGGATTGGTGATGATTGTTGGATTGATCAATATAAATGCGGAACGGTGAAAAAAAAACTTGAACGCTGGAAGACTCGAACCTGTCACGTCCAATCGCGTAATACAAGACGCGAGTTCGTTTATTTATCGGTAAAAGTTCAAAAAGAATGGCCCACAACGTATTTAAAACTTATTGCTTAATCAATTACGAATACAAATTCATCTCAATTATCACAAAGCAAGCAGAATAGCATTGAAAATATTAAAACAAAAGTAATTTTTTATTATAATCGCACCGAATACTCGAGAGAAGGCAGAACGATATCCACGTTCTCGAGTTACCTAGGCTACTGGACATCTCACTTAGACATAGAAAAATGCTCTAACATACTTTAGAAACAACACGAAACAAATTATAAGCGCATCACAGCAAGGTCGAGTTTTAAATACATTTCGAACTCTACTTAAAACAAAGCATGACCGCGTAATAATAGTCGCTTCGGTGATTTTATGGAAACACGATATCGTGTTGGCCTCTCACAAAAAGAATAAAGCGAAACCCGACCGAAATTGTTTTAATCGTCGGAAGCCGCACGGGACTGGGATTATTTTGTAATTATTAAATTGTGATTGCGCAACGTTTTACTAATAATTCAATACGTAATAATGTACATTATACTATTTTACGGATTTTTAATTGTCTACAAGTATTAAATGAAATTCTATAAACACTTCATAACTGTACCTCTCTTACTTATCGCTCTCAAAATCACATATTGCAGTTTAATCTGAAATTAAATGCGCTATTAAACGTATTTATAACATTTCGGATAAAACAAAAATAATATCAGTAATGTCAAGATGCTCGTTCTCGCCTCTATGTAGAGTTCTCGCTCCATATCGTAGTCGGCCAATCATGAAAGCAGTGACGAGATGTGAGGAGACAGCATACGATTTGTTTGAGCTAACGCACAGGCGATCAGCTACTGATGGTTCGCTGGCCTACCTACCGCGGCTGCGATCACAGGAAAAAAAACTCATAGCTCTGTTTTAAGCCACCCGAATTCCTTCGAGCCAAATACGTATGTGTAATCGTACGTAACAACTTATTTAAATCGGCGTGAGTAAAAAAAGGCTGAAACAACTTTAGTTTGACGTTACATTTATTGTTGTGGGCCTTTGTTTAGTCGAGACAATTATTGTATATTTTTTTATAGATCCCAATATGATAATTGCAGTTTCTTTAGGCGCTTTATTGATAACTCTGTTGGCAATAGGCTCACCATGAATTCCATGGGACTTAAATGTAACTGGTGAAACGTGGCAGTATACTGCACTCTTTTGCCTACCCCTTCGGGGATTATAGGCTTGAAGTTACGAAGATAATAACTCTTTACCGCTTCATACACTATCATCGAACTTGCGTGTTGTATTTCTTACCTTTAAACATTAATATTTGTATTGTATTTGTTATATATAATCAATGCATTTAAATACCGTTGTATTTCTTACCTTTAAACATTAATATTTGTATTGTATTTGATATATATAATCAATGCATTAAAATACCATTACATAACATTTTAAAATGCATCACGGTCCTTGTAATTATTGAAGCGGTAGGCAGAGAATTGTAGCACACTTCCACCGTTCATTAGTTATGTTTACGCCCCGCCATACACCACGCACAAATTCAAACTCCGAGCCATTACTAGGAATGTCGAGTTAGAAAAGCCCTATAGTACCCAAACAGGAATTGAATTCATGTCCTCTCAATCAGCAGTAGCGTTTGCAACCACTCGACCAACAAGGCAGTCAACAGGGAATTATACTGTCTAGTATTGGCTGTTTTAAAAAAATATTTAAATTAAAATATTTTTTAATGTGGATATTGAATTTAATTACAGGTTTTTAATATGATGATATTTTAAAGGTTGAAATAAAAGTTCCAGTAAATATAAGAAAGAATTCTTTTGACAAATAAACATGGTCTATTATAATTTTTTTGTGTGTTCGTGCGCTTGTTTCCCATCGTCCAAGGGCATCTGATCTGTCATGCAGGTTCAGAGCTGGCGGGGTCAGGCCGGCGCCTACCTGGGGTTTCCGTGAACTGATCGCCTGTCAAATGTAATCGCGTACCTTCTCCAGCCACATGACTACTGGGACCTTATTGTATTGATTTAAAATGATCTTAATATGTATTTTTGATGAGGCAACTACGACATTATTAGATGTAAAATACCTTAATTTGCATTTATTTGTAGCAGAAGTTCAAGAAAGTTCAAGAAGTCAAATACAGTGTCCATTACCAGCTAGCTTTTACCGATATATAAAAAAAATATTTATGTGATTCAATGAGTAAGTTACATTAATTGCACAACTAATCACAAACACTTTAATAGTTATTTAATGCGTTCTTGAGTACTTACTGCAGGTGACAAAAACTGCGGGGTCAATAGATTAACTTACACAAAACACAAAGTAACGCGAAGTATTTTGGCAAACACTCGGAAACCGCACATTAAACCGCATTTTAAGGCTGCGAAGGAAGTGCGCGTTAAATAATTTACCGAGCTTGTTACCTAAATGCGCTGAGCTTCGAAAACCTCAAAATTCAAGGAAATTCGGGGGTGTAGCGTAAAAGTTATCCTAATTAACGGCGATAGCGCGGGGCGTTCACCACAGTCTCATTTTAATTAGTGTTTTATTGTGTCTATAAATATATCATGTAAGGAAGTAATTGAGTATTGGGTTTGATGTGATGACGCTTAGCTGACGGAGCGATCTTAAATCACTTGCCAGTTGTTTACAACAGTTGTAAAATTGTCGCTTCTTCGTCTATTGTAGTGTGTTTTTTGATACGTTTTGTTCAGATGTTCACCCTACAAATGAATATAGTATTACAAATAATATAGAGCTTGTGAGCATTTTTTATTTAATTTTCTTATGTGGGTACCTCATCATTACTATCATCAGCCTGTCTAGGTCCACTGCTGGATGTAGGCTTATTCTGAGAGGTTTCTGCCCATAAGCCCCACGCTGGGCATGAGCTGGGTGGGTTGTGGGTCGCTGAGCAAGGCTTCCGCATTGTACCCGCTGCTGTCTATAGGCGGTCAGGGCATTTAGCCCGCGACTGACCAGCGTCAGGTTTAATCGCGTTTTACGACACCCTGGTATCTAAGCATGGGGTCGGGGGATGTAGGAGTATTCTTTTTCCGCCCCGACATTGATATGTTTATGTGCTGTGTGTTTGAAAACATTAGCCACGCAAGCGTTTGCTAAAAATTTAGTAGCGCATGTTTATAGACAGACAATGTTTCTTATTTTAACTTTATTCGTTTTCGTTTGTATGTAAACTGAACTTATCTTTAGTTCTGGTAGTTTAAGGATAGTAAAGGGTTGCATCGGTTATACCAAATGGCCCAGTGCAATGATTGTTATACGGGAAACGCTTGCTGTGATCGATGGCCGACACTTAGGGGAATACTCTAAATATACACAAAGGTGAGTATTTAACATCTACTTTGATCGATTTTAAAATCAAAAGTATTTATTTATTAGATATCTTATTTTATACAATCACGACAGGTCCCGTTGGTGATAGTCAGATTCCACTAAATACCTCTATTCTGATTAATTTCCGACAGAACTAACGGACCAGATATCTGGCGTTAGAATTTAAAAAACGTAACATCACGCCTGTAATCCGCGAAAGGGTAGGCAGACGAGTGTAGTACTACACTCCCACATTTCACCAGTTACGTTTACGTCCCATGGAATATGTGGCGATGGTGGTGTGGCGTTAGAATTAAATTGAATGTATTTTACCTTTTACTATTGCTTAAGGACAATTATGTAGAACCAGCCCGCGACAATATAAGTATGTCTTATGTATACTTACATAATGTTATGATATGTTGACGATTTCAACGGTCGGAATACTCTGCGCTCCCACTAGGAATTTTAAGTTACACAAACCCAATAATACTTGAACCTGTCAAAGAGACTCCCTTTTTAAATTACGCAATAAGAAAAAGAGCACCGTGATGTCCGAGATAAAGTTTAAATGTTTGGTAAAAGTGCAAATGTGCGTACAAACAGCCTTCAGTCTTCAGATTCAGACTCAAGCCCTCATACACGAATAAACAAAACAAGAAGTGCGAATAGGGCAGCACGCTATCGCCGACGAGCGAGCGATGCATCACTCGCGCGCGGCGAGGGGCCGCCCGTCACTCCGCCCGTGGGACTCCACGTCTGATGTGTAGGTAATCTTTAAACGAATCTTCAAACAATCACGCACACATTCATAAAAAAGACAACTTATTTCATTTTTAGCCGCACTTAAATACTCTTACATACATATAAGAACACGGGCGCAAACTTTCAAATGTCAGGTTGACGGTTTTGCATTGTCTAGGGCGAAATTAATTTAGACGCGTCAGAGTTGCGCATTTAAGAATTATGTATCTTTCATTTTTGACAACAATTTGACAGATTTTGTTGACGTTGGTAAAATGGTTGTGAATTGATTTAAATTATTACAACAGACCATAGTAGATAGCATTGCGTAATAAAAGAACTAAGATTTCAATTGAGACCGTTTATATAACTTTTAGTATTCAGCAGCAATTGGTATATGAATTTAACTTTTATTTCAGTATGCCGTGGCAATCGATATGAATAAGGTTACAGTCGATAACTCTCCCATCCCTCAGTGTGTGAGGTGGGTAGAGCTGTCGGAGGAAGAGAAGAGTCGGAGCGGTTCGAGGAAGCAGTCCCGCGCCGCATGCGCGAAACGACGACACGATCGTAGATAGGCTTCACGTGCCACGCACCCCGACAAATTGATTTCGATTTCGGACAAAGGTATCTTAATGTGTTCGTCTTCGATTTGGACTCCGACAAAAAGAGACTGATCTTATTAAATTGATACTTTAACTGAAAATTATTTGTTTCATAATAAGATATAAAAAAATATATATTAATTGGAAAATGTTCTCGGCTACATATACTTCGTAAATAAATGTTCAATAATAAAAATTACGAATTAGTTACAATCAAAACATAGTGCAATTTTAAAATGCATCACAGTTTGATATACACTGCAATTAGAGACTTCTTGGATACAGTTAACTAAAATATAGGTGGCAGAGATTGAAATGACAGACGTAGTTTGGAAATTATCGTAACTCAATAGAACGGACAATTATCTATACAGCTAGCTGGCCGTGGTGATCAAGATAACCGATTATTAATCGTCACTAATTACTGCTGGTGTTAGTTCGACCTTTATCTAGACACCATTTAATAATGTTGATCAACAAAAAGTTACACAAAAACCGTGAAGAAAGGTACATTTGTAGGAAGGTCCGTTTCGTCTAGTGGCACCATGTCTGTATTATAAAAAAACAGGACACAGGAGTAAGAAATTAACTATAAAGATATAGGACAGACAGTGGATTTCGAATTTTTTTGGTTAAGAGGAGATTTCATAAACAGTATTGGTATCAATAAAAAAGATTATTTGTTCTAAATTGCGATATTTAGCGAGTTCACGATCTGTTACACAACAATGTGAGTTTGAACGAAAACTAAATTATCTTGTGTGTTTAAGTTATTCATTGCAACACTACATTTTACATTATAGGAAGGAGATCTTTCATTACACACACAAAATAAGTTTTACTTAAGACGTCATTTGGTTTTATTTTCATATTTACACTAAGTACTCATATACAGTACATGAATAATTATTATAAAATAGCCAACAGGTAGGTACTATTGTTTAACTTTGTCCTTCCAAATCGGGACAAGCCGGAGCTAAACGTTCACATGGTGGTACTGGTTGCCGGTCGCCATTTCACCTGCTCATTGTTTGGCTGGCGGCTGTTACAACAAAAGGGTTCAAATATCACAGCTTTTGGAGATAATAGCCCGCTCTGTTATAAATCTTTATCGGTAATAACTGCACTTTACGTACTGCTATAATGAGCGGGTTAACGTTGATTTATAAATTTGATTTCCTAAGCTCAACTGTATGACTTACTGCTCCCCTTTTTATGCTGAGGTACTATTGTTATATATGTAGGTACATAGGAAAAAATGTGTTATTTATATGAGGTCAGCAGAACCCGATAAAACAGTGACTAATTATTCGATATTCCAAATTTTGTGAAGGTAGTAATGTAAGGATATAAATATGTTTGGCACTGGATGCTCTCTGCCTACCTACCCGTAAGAGAACTGGCGTGAGGATACAATAAAAATCGATGAGTAAATGGTCAATTTATGATTCATGTTTTAATTAACGTTCGTGTTTACCTATACGTATTTATTTATTAACGGTGGTTTAACATGTAGGTAAAGTCCGTTTTAATATGTAAGTAGTATTTGAAAACCACTGAAATTCGTCGTTTTAATTTAGTATCAAATCTCAAAAATTCCCTTCGGTAAATATTGTTAAGTATTTAGAGTATTCGAGTATTAAGTATTTAAAGGGTGCTGTACGTGCTGTTTAAATATAAAATGATAAAGTTTTATATATCAATGTATATACTAGTAAATATAAGATAAATAATGTTATATACGAACACTATTGCTTCGACGTTTTTATCGTTTTACCGTTGCACACGGGTTTCCTCTCAGAACGCGAGCGTTTAGCCTGTAGTCTACCGCGCCGGCCAAGTCCAGTTCAGCGGACTTCAAATACCTCAGAGAATATTTTTTATATGTTGCAACTATTATAAGAAAATTGTAGTAACCATTTTGCATAATCAGTTTATCTAATTAGAACCGGAAACCTCAACATAACCAAGAATCCGCGGATGTAGACGTCTGTGTGGGGAGTCGCGGCCATAAATCTGGAGTCCGCCGGCGGCGCGGGTTTCGGGAGTGATCGATCATTGTGCGCTGCGGTGACGTCGCTGGAGGTGGCCACAGACTAGCTAAGTCGTTATATAAAAAAACACTGAACTAAATTGTGTCTGTATAAAGAGAATGATGAATGTATAAGAAGCATGTCAGATTTGTAAGGCTAGAGGTATTTAGTCCTCGGTGCTCACTGCTTTTCTCTTTAAGGGACTAGGCGCGACGGTTAAGTAATAATTACATAATTATACTATCTGAAATGTAAGGTTTCTATGACAGTGCAATAAATGT
>DWEE01003155.1:0-10754 GCA_018245755.1 Parelbella macleannani
GTGCTATTAGAGAGGCCTATGTCCAGCAGTGGATGGAGTAGGCTGATAATGGTGATATTTAGCACTCATGTGGAAATGAAAACTGTACTGTATCCTTAGTCATGAAAAAAAAAACAGCATCGATATTAGTTACCGAAAATATTCACCTATACCACAAAAAGCATGTTTGTCCTGCTAATAGCTGATACGGCCACTGACTAATGTCAACGAAATACACGATGACATACTGTTAATAAATTGTTTCCCCGTGGAGAAACAAAACGCCAGGGTGACATGCGAAATGTATTAACGCGTAAAATTATAAAACAGGTTTTCCCAACGCAACAAAATGCAAACACGACGCAGACACTGTTTAGGACAAACTTTCAGATCTGGTTTACGCCAACACAAACAGAGGGTAACTGAGCGGCCAAAACGGTAGAACCCTCAGTGTTGCCAGTGTTCGCTTTAAACAGTCTTAAACAAGTACATTTACGACACTGCAAGGGCTCACGGTGAACTGGTATTGGAAGTGCAAACTTTATAATTGGTCATAACCCCCCAATATGTACCCTTCCTCTGGGAGCCGTCGTAATTAACTCCTCGATTGTATACCGAGTGACAGAAACTTGATAAGGATCGCCAACCTGGATCGGTAAGGGACTAGTAATTAAGGACGGTAGGCCTTAAAGTAAGATTTATTATAAAACTTTCTCTTTCATAAACATAGAAAACATAAATATTGGTTTTCTACTAACAGTACCTAATTATTCTTTTTAATTATAAAATTTAGATGAGATGTAGAAAGTAATAACAGCTTAGTGGTTCAGAATTTAATTCTCGACTCCGGGGGTCTAGGGTTCAAATCTTGGCATGTGTCTTCCTCATTATGCGTTTATAAGATTAAACGTCACTAATATACTGTAACTTCGTCTGCGAGGAAACAGTAACACTTTATAATTCTGCCTAGTGTTCTCTAAGGCTGGACAATTCTGCTAACCCACATTTAACCAGCCGCTTTACTGAATCTTCTCATTTTGACAGGAAATCACGTCCAACAGTGAAACGATGAAAGGGTTGACAATGATAATGAAGAAACAACAAGAGAAGTGAAAAGTGATGAAAAGTGAAGAAGGCGTTTCTGGTAACTATGCCACTGGACTCATTACAAATATTTCTTAACAATTAGTGTACGCCGTAATAGAAGATTGTACGGTCTTTGGTATCTGTAGCAGTCGTTTGGGTTTGCCTATTCGAATCCGGGTTATTTTCTGTAATAGATCTTAGTAGGTTTTCAAATATTCTAGTTTCAAACCGATGTGTCTGACGTTGGAACATTTAACCGTCTTAAACTTATCCGTGTTTTCATAACAGCTTTAATTGTGCATAATTAAATGCACCAGCTTAACCCATAAATGGGTTTTCGGGATAAAGCGAGTTCGAGACGTTTAATATTAAACGTTAAAGGGGTAGGTAGACAAGAAAATTCTAGAAAATTCCCACGCTTCACCAGTTACATTTTACGTCGTGGTGGAATAGGTGGAGAGTTTACTAGAAATTTCTACTAGAAAATTTTAGAATATCTAAGTTTAAAAAGCCAATAGTATCTGACCCAGGATTCGAACCCAAGACCACACGATGACGCGCTTTACAACCGCTCGATCAACGGTGCAGTCAGTAATTATAATTATATCAAACTAATTATACTTCTATTCAAACCTTAATGTGTCTTACCAATTTAGTAGAAGAGCGAGGAATTAACGTAACAAAGGTAAGGGATAGTGGCGTGACCCAAACAAGTTCGGATCCTACTTTCCCAGCTAGTCCGCGCTAATTTAAAACCTGCGCCTCAAACCTGAGACAGTTTGACGTAAACATAGCGTGCATGTATACGTATATAGCCATGGAGTTAGTTTACCGGAAGTGGCATAAAAGATTTAATAAATGAAGAATTTGCAATTTAGAGACGTACATATTATGTACATGCGTATCTTCACGCCTTCTCCTTTACGAGGTAGGCAGAGAGTACGAAGTGCCAAATACCTACATATCTAGAGACATAGAGACGTGTTTTGTGGTTATTTGGTATGATAACAAAATATGTTTTCAATGAAATTTATCTATAAATCATTTACCTGATATTTTTGATGATCTTTTGTTAGAAAATATTTATTTGTTAATGTTTGTTTTTTTTTTGTTTGGATACTTGAATATTCCGGATACTAATCCGGACTCCGAGCTACTATTGGGAATTCTAACGTACTAAAACAGTTTCATCCCGATTGATTTCGATAGAAACGTAGATTCGATTTTTCACAATGTTAATAAAAAAAGGTTTTTCAATAACGTTTTCAGTCACTGTACATGCGGAACTGAAACTAGACTAGACCGGGGTCCGCGTGACCGTTCTAAAATTTCCTTACACGAAAGCTCTTTGCAGTTGACAGTCGGTCGGAGGGGAATTTTCCTTTCCGTCCACAAATATTGTGTACACCAAATTAAAGTTTTAGCACGTTTCAACTTGTTAGCGAGCAATTTGCGTTTCAGTAATAGCAGCGGCTTTGTAACGCGATAGACTGACTACATGAACTGAGTTATTACTGACGTACGTAATTAGGAACTTTTCGCTAAAATTTCGCTTAGCTCTGCCGTCTTAATTGTGATGAGAATTACACATAATTTACTTTTTCCGAGCTGTGCGGTATAAGAGCGCTTGAAGCGTTTAGTTATGAAATATTTCAGTGTTATAGCTGTGTGAGTCGTAAGAAAAAAAAAATGTAACATGAGGTATGTAATCCGGTAAGGGTTAGGCAGAGGAGTGTAGTAGCATCCCATATCTCATATCCTCATATGGAACAGATAATGAGTATTGTCATTTACCGAATTGACCTAATTGATCCAATCTTATTTGAAATGCGTACCATATTTATAGATCATCATCAGCCTATCTCAGTTTACTGCTGGATACAGGCCTTCCCCAATGAGCGCCATCGCGCCCTGTCCTATTATTTATAGATAACAAAGCCCTAATAATATAAAACATATTTAATATCATTAGTTCTAATATTTTTGGAAGTTTTTTGAAATATTTGTAAAAATCCAAGAATATTTATTCAATTAAATATCTAACTGCAATCGGTCGATGCCGTAGCCATCAATACTCTTTACAACTGTTCTAAATTTATGTTGGTTTTACATCACCTTTGTAATATCAAATTTATAATAAATCGATAAGGCGACACCATGTATAACCTTCATACATATGTATGCGGATATGTTCATCCCATTTAATAACATGAGCTTTATTAGATGTTCACGAAATTACTATTCTGTCAGTAATTTACAAACATTAACTGCTGTTTACGGCTATTAATATTTCCTCGGATATAATAGCTTTTAACTTACAAAATTTGCTGTTCAAGCATCGCTAGGAATATGAACCTCACAGCTTAGGAATAACATTCAAAATGTCTTGCTGGTCCTAAGTTAATATAACATCTATGGGGTATACATGTATCGCACGCAAGTAACTTTATACTCTGTAATGTGTAATAATCATGTTCCATACCACGAATATAGACGTGTGGTGTCTAGACTAATTTTCTGGCTAGTATTTCTTCCAAAAGCTTTTGAATCACAGTTACTTATTTTATATATTTGAGCTCTGTGCAAATAAAAAACCAGGAGCATCATGCAAAAAAAAGACAGCCTTTTATCTCTAAGTAAATAAATTTAATTTCAAAACTTTTAACAAATAAACAGTAGGTACTAAGATGTACAACAATATAAACATACAACAATGAATATCAAAGTTATATTCATCACTATAAAAATTTCTGACTTTATACTCTAATAATATAAAAAAAAAATATTAAACGATTCAAAGATACAAGCAAACAGCTAATCCAATTACAAAATTTTTTCACTACAAAGTTAACATACTTAATTTGCGGGGATTTTTCAATATATTTGTTCTGTATAATTTGACGTCATCATATTCAAATCTCACATGAGGCACAGCGCAGGTTCAACGCAGTTAATTAAGGCACAGCGAACACAGCGCGAAGTGGGAAATAGCTAATTATTAAGTGTGTACTGCCCCGCACCCCAGACAGGTATCGAGGGATGAGCGGAGGGTTTTTTGAAATTTTTGACTTTCCACACAATGTACCTACGATTCATGAATACTTGAAGGTGTCACCAGTATAAAATACGACTCTATTCGATACTGTTAACATGGTTATAATAGTATATACATACATGGAAAGAAAACAATTTTTGATCACTTAAAAGGAAGATCTCATATAATGGTAGATTTTCCTCATATGGTAACAGTGCACTGAAATATTAATACACAGATAATCACATAAAGCACGGGCACGCACGAACGGTACGCACACGCACGCAAACATGCACGCACACATGCACAAATCGTATGCACATGCGTGCATAAATTCATAATACGTGACATGGGACAGAAATAATGTGTCCATTTCTTTTTCTCAAAATAAAAAAACTTATATTTATTCATAATACGCCTTCACTTATAACTCAAGCTGATGTCTAAGCTCTCGGCTTTGTGATAGTTTGTGGAATCAAAATATGTATTTAGTTCATTTCAGTGTGTTAATAGCATCAGTACTGCAAACAATTAAGGTTGGTCTAGCGTTGAAAGCAGCTTTGCAAGCTTAAAGTCTGACTAAGCCATATTTGATAAAACTTTAGTGCGTAATTTTCACAAAATCACTATTACATGAACTATCCTTACCAAGATATCGTATCTGTCGACGGGGAGTTTTCGTATATTATAGTTATATGTAAATTACTAGTCTTGTTTCCATAATAACATTTTTCTTACTTTTTTTACAGTACGAAGCTATTCCATCATTGGATATTGAGGATAATTATCAAGTATTTTTATCTTTGTTTTTTTTTAAACTTTTGTGTTTTCACAGTCAATCTGTACTTTGTCGATAATGACATCGTCAACATAATATCACAGATAGTTTTCATATAATACGTTATGTTTGATTATTGCTTTTTTTTAACTCGACTTCATTAATCTGATTAATTAAGACTCACCTAAAGGCGAGATCGAATTGAGAGTTGTGGTACATATTGGGTAAGGGTTGTCTAGCATTGAAATAATAGAGGCCGATATGAAGATGGTATAAAACAAAACAACTGTGAATTTAACGCAAGTATTTACTTACTAAAGCAAATAAGACATCGTTGACTAGCAGTACTTAAAACTAAACGTAACACAAACGTGCACGTCCTTTAATGTGTTTGAAATACATTCACAAAACATTGTCGGGTTAAACAACACGCTTAGCATTTTACGATCACAAACGCGTGACGCATCGGATCGTTTTCGTTTAACACGAAGCACCGATACCAGTACGTTTGAAGTTTGCTTTCGGTGTTACAAAACCCTTGTTTCACACGCGACGCCTAAATATTGAAAGATGAAAAGGTAGTTTAGATCTTCTTGAAGGAGTGTTGTGATCTGTTTAACTATGACACACAAAAATGAATGCTGTCAATCACTTTGAAATCTTTACGATGATGTACACTTCGACAAACACTGCATCCCTAGCCAAGGGTCATTTGTTGTACGATACCATTGTTTTAAGCAATTGGCAGCACTGTCGCCTAGATGGCAGCATTTTCGCCTAGATGGCAGCACTGTTGACTTGAACAGGTGTTACCATCTATTTATTTTATTAATATATGTAGATGTTATGTTAAACGATAATAATTGATCACTTTGACAATTCTTTTATAAAGCGATATTGCATCTTTTACACGTTCGTAGTGAGAATAGAGTGCGAGGCGGTCGCTTGAGGCAAAAACGGAAATAACTAATTATAAAGTTACAGAGGAGTCTGATCTCGATATGCGTATGTCTAATGGTGTTTGTGTGTGTCTTGGATCATAATTATCTCGGATGTACCTTTGAAGTGAATCTTAACTGGGGAGGCAGATTACTTAAGGGGACATGTTTCGTAACGCATGTAATTTTATCGTGTCTTACGGCATTTAAACATTATTTACTTTCGTTTATGCATTTCAAAATTAAATATCACTTGTTATATTGATGAAGGAAAACATCGTAAGGGAATTTGCAACTTTTGCGTTTTCCATTACATTCCTTTAGGTGTTTATGGTCTATCAATTCATTTTCGACCTAAGTGGTTATATAAAATTTTAAACCTCCTTATTCTGAGAGGACATCCGTATTCAAAAGTGAAAAGTAAAATAGTTGATGATGATGGTTTGTGCCTTCATTTGTTGTATAAATAGTAAAATAAATAACATGAGCACATAAAAAACCTAACAATAATCCTACGTATTTTATTCGTCAACAATTAAATAATTGAGTAAAGTTCAGCAATGTACATTTGTGATTAATTCTTTTGGTTTCTATTATGACTAACATAAAAATCGCTGTTAAAACTACTCGTAGCAACAAAAGAAAACATGGCGTGCTTAAAACTACACATATATACGAGTATGTACGTAACACACTAAAATTGCCGGAAGTACAGCGTCGAAAATTTCCGTCCTGATAGACACAGGGCCCATTCGAACCCGTGTTAAGTAATGATAGTACGTCGCAGTTGTTACGGTGCTGTGTGTCAAAGCAGATTGCACTAAGCTAGTTAGTTATATGTAAGACGGTGCAGCTTTGAGAGCCAGCGCAGTGTAAATGTCACTCTATATGGTAATCCTTGCTTTTACAAGAAACGAGGCGTTATGGGCCGAGCCGTCTTAACGTTATTTTTATTCTAGAGAAATTGCATAGGAGACCGTCTATGGAAATTTCTTGTTGTTATAAGAATTTATGCATGATATGCGGTTGGCTTAGGAGCCGAGTAATAATATTGTGAAGTTATTAGATTTTAATATCGCGCAAATGCAAATATGTATATTTATTTTTGTCTTCAGCGCGACCTCGTTGCAGTCGATGGGAACTTTTACTGTAGAACAGTTAGGTTAATTAGTCAGGTTATTCCGAGTTAAGTTATGTTATATTAAGCTTTTTATTATGTTTTATTCCCCTGCCTACCCTTCGGAGATTACAGGCGTGATGTTACGTTTATATTATGTTTTCGTTTTCAGAACAAAAATAATAAATAGGTACACTATATATTGAGTGATTGCACCAGTGTGTTCCGTCGGAGATGTCGGAGCCCTGCTTTCAGCGCAGAGGTTGGCCACAAAGGGGGTTTTTGTGCAGTACAAACCCCGCATAACTCGGTATCTATTCCACGGTATCGTGGACCTTTTGAATGTTTCCCCTCGAAAACGAAAAAAAGATATTGAATTTTTAATGTAGCCTATAGATTTTTCTGTCGATAATTTAATCGATTTTTAAGATTAAGTCAGTGCAATGCATTTAATTACAATTAAATTAAATTACAATTAAATGCATGTTAAAAGGTGTTGTAACACCTCATGATTAAACATTACTGCTTACCTAACGGACACAACCGGAATAATGTTGTAAGTAAACTACTTATCAGTAAAAGCATCGGTAGTGTATCCCCAAGCGAATTTTAAAAACGGGTATCATTATCTTCAGTCTAATTTTGTAACTGTCTGATAAACCAGTGTCATTAATACTGCTAGTTTTCAGTTTTTGCTAAAACCAGGGCAAAACTCATGTTATTAATTTAATAATAAGGGAACTTTTTTATCTAACACATTATTATTACACAGTTTTATTACAAATACATTTGGCTCACACGCGGTGCATCTTCGCCTCGAGAAATGAAACTTTACTTATCATTTAAAACGATAAGAATGTCTGTTCCACCGTGACACCTAAACAGTTTCATTATGTCCTCATTGCGCAACGTTTTGTGCTGAGATAAGTGATTTTATTTTTCTGTGTGTATCTTTTCGGTGGGTTCGGCAAAGCGTGAAATTGAGAACAAACATACATCCGTTCCCAATGGACTTATAAGTGGAAACTATTTCTGGAAACATCTTAGCGAATGTATTGTCTTTCGTGCCGGAAAGTAAAGTTTTGCTGTCATGTTGTATAACTAAGAACGAATAGTTCCATCTATATATTTAAAGTCTTATTGAAAATTTTTTCTGCCTAGAGCACAGTCGACAAAAATATTAAAATAATGTGAATATTCTTTATTATATAAATGCCTTAGGTAGTATAGATCGTATAGTTTGGCTTGCTAGTAATACGTAGGTATGTTTATAACGTAACGTAACGTAATGTTTATACGTAGGTATGTTTATAACTTCGAATAATATCAATAATTTAAAACGCATTTACTGATTCATTTTAGTAGATTGTTGTTTTATTATGGAATTGTATTAGTAGTACAGCAGTAGATGAAAATGAGAACAGTTATCTAAGACTATCCACGGGAAATTTGACCAGATGCCAACCGCTCTTTTTCTTCCCCTAAATATGGTATACACAGTTCGTTCTCATTGGCATATTAAATAGTCGTAGCCAAATAAAATACTATAAATCCACTTAACATTAAAAACAGTAAAGTTTTGGACGGAGCACAAACAATATTACATTAAAAATTTTATTTACAGTACCATTGTAGATAAACTCGAAACTATACAAGTAGATAAAGGAAGCAATGAATGTCCTACAGAATGCATAAGTGAGGAGATTGTACAAGAAAATTTACTGATTCTCTTTGTAGTTTTTGCCAAGAAAACTCTCCCGTGCACAATACGGGCAATATAGCTTTTATTTAATACAAACTATTTACATACAGAGCGAGTGTGCGTATTGAAATTGTATACAAAACTTGTATTATTTTAACTGTGTTCTTAAGTACAGTATATTTCATACCAACGTATTTATGACTGTGTTTATTGCTTTGTGTAGATACTGAATATGGGTACTTACGTGGTTTTCTTTTTGTTAAAGAAATTAATTGCTACTGATATAAGTGTCTATGCACCTGTAAAAGTTATTATTACATTTTATTATACATACTATGCAACACATAAAATAGGATTTTCATTGACAGTTACCTACAGTGTGTTTGTATTTAATAAATAGTTCTTTAATTCGTTAAGCCATATTTTGGTTGTAACAAATTATGTCGTTTTATGTCATAACAACGATTGGATCATCCAATATATCAATTAATCCTACTATATATGTATAGGTGAAATGTAATTGTCATAAATTTTTTTATCACTATACTGTTAAACATAGTTTTTTTCCCAGATGAGAAGGATTAAGGGCATAGTCTACCACCCTGGTCACCAGCTCCAGCAGCAGAGGTCGTTTATACGCCGCGGTGGATTACGCTGCATGGATATGAGACGTCGAGCCTCGAGGATCCTTTCTTTACCCACCCTGGTCAAGTGCAAGATGGCAGACTTCATACACCGTAGATAATTTTATGGAGAACTCCAAAGTGTGCAGGTTTTCTTACGATGTTTTTCTCAACTGCTTCAGCTAGTGTTATTTTATTTAAACAACGAGATTATTTATTTTATTTAAAGAAAGAGAAAAAAATAAAGAAGAAAAAGAGAACCAACCCATAAAGAAAGAACCCGTCATGAGTCAGGTTGTGAACAACTAAAACTATGTAAAACATACGAGTAGTTACAGGTTAAATAACTTGTGAAGAAAAGTAATTAAAAATCCCATATAACGTCTCATAATAGGGGTAATATGTAGTTATATTAAGTGTTGAATTATATTAAATACAGTAACTCTGTAAGAATAAATATATTTGGCACTCGGTACTTTTTAGGGATCGGGCGTGATGTTTTAATGTAATAACAATAACTTATAATTCGGTTTAAGTATAATATATTCTATATACTCTTATGAACTCGGGAACGGTATTTCCGTGTTAAAGTGCTTAGGCCTTCGAGATTGCTATTCCGTTATCTGCGGAGACACGAAACAAGAAATATCACGTCTCCATGAACAGTTAAGTTAACAACTTGTTATGCTTCGTATTTCCCTGTTAATAATACAAAAGCAGCCATAACAATACTCATTCTCCTTTAATGATGACAGTGGAAAGTCTTGGAAAATGTTCAACTTGCTCGTAGTGTAGCAGAATGACCACTGCACTGCATCCCGATAAAACAACTTGAATTTAAATCTGAGTTGTTCAAATTTAATGTCTATCACCTGGTAATAAAGTTGGCGGTGGTCGCATAGTTAAATTTGCGGCGTGTAATCCGAATGAAACGTTGACACTGAGCCGCCAGCGAACGACGGCAAGAAAATTGTGAGATCAAATTAGGTCCGCCTTTAAGTCCTCACAATAATAAGAATAGCTCGAAAATGAAATATAGAAGGGGACTTTTTACACTGAAAACTGCGATGTTGGGGAATTTAATTGAATTCCTCTTCCGTCTGACTCCGCGTTTCGTTGTGCGGACGGCGTTTAAAGTGAGGTGGTGATTTTAATGAAAAAATCATTTCAATTAAAATGCACCGGCGCAAGAAATGAAACTAGAATTATTTTAATTTAATCATCTCTAATTGAGAAGGATGTATTTTAGTAGTTAATAATTTAATTTCTTTTCTCTTTTATTAGTTTTGTATTCTGTCTTTTTCAATTTATGTGAAGTCTGTCACCTTAAAATTGGCCAGCGTGGCAGTCCATGGTAAGAACTATTCTCAATCCGAAAAAAAAACGCCCGTGTTAAATAGTGAAACAATAAAATTGTTGTTGATGAAGATAATTACATACTTACTAAGATTAGATTAGTACGATTATTTCAGTTATGTAAGGAATAAAATTGTACAA
>DWEE01003156.1:0-10752 GCA_018245755.1 Parelbella macleannani
CTTTTACATATTTAATAAATAAAGTGCATGCAAAATTGTTTACAGGTGACCTAACAATCCATAGCAAAGTTCATCACATTTTAAATACTAGTTGTATTATTTGTCAAGGATAAATATTTTCTATATGTAAAGCTCTAAGTTTCTGTTTATCACTGTCTTCTTTAGTTAGAGATTGTTTTTTAAGTGTGTCTTTAAAAATGTGATAACTTATCTGTCTAAAGGTAACACTTTTCTTTGTGCTTAGCCACCTGTTTTTATATTTAAAGCAATATCCTTTAGTTAATAATAATTCTCCACTAGATAGATACTGTCTCACAAGACACAATACATTTTATGAATGAAGATCGAGTATTTTTAAATATAACATTGCATACTTGCTATATATAAATAAAATTTCGCAGTTATTTAATTGAGGCTAAGTGTTTTATTGCAGGAACATTTCAAATAAATGTATTCACTTATCAGTGAACAAAGCCGGGGAAGAGTGGGTTAAGTGTTTTGCAAACAGACTGTCCAAGTTAATGTAAACAAAAACATTTTCATAACCACTATTATAGAAACATAATATAACCTACGGAAGTGGACAGAAATGAGTAGTTTCATAATTACCAACTTTACACTGTGAAGTACTGTGTTATATAGTTCGTTGAGGGATAATTCAATGTAAAGTCGTATAGTAATGTCATTTTACTTACCGTATAATAAGACAGCAAGCCCGCATTCTCGTCCAACACGAACCACCGGTATTGCCACCCCTTCATTACATTTGTCCATTTACTTAAAGATCCCTCCATCATGGTACCCGAAACTCAAAATTAACAGAAACTCATGAAAATAAAGACGGCGAATTTAACACTGCGCTACACTTCCAACACTATATAATCCATATGTTTGACGTTTTATTCATGGTGTTGCTCGTACCATACTAAATTCTTTCTGTCTATGCGCTTGTCACAAGTGTTGCATAAAATAAATATGAAACAGTTTTTTATAGATAACAATAAATAGAGCAATATTTAAATTAGAAGTCTTTATATTTTAAAGTTAAAGTTATATTCTGTATTATTGAAATTATGTATAATCTTAAAAGTAAAACATGGAATAGTATAAATTAATAAGTGGATATTTTGTTAGCAACACTCAAATATGGTTTTGCCGTGTAGGCCTGTGGCGTTGTACATAGCTGTCAAACAATAATCTAATTAATTATTATAATTTGATGAACCTTTCGTTACTGTATATAGTAAAAATAGCGTACTAGGTTAGTACCATCGATAAGTATTTAAATACATGGCAAGATGAATTCCGATTATGCAAATAACGTAAAAAAAAAACACCAACAACTTTACTAAAACAAGTCTTTATTTGTACAACCTGATTATCACTTTCGTAAAAAAAGTAACGACAAAATATATAACATCACGTCGTCATTAATTTAGTTATTCTAATGCTAAACTATTTACAAACATGTGTTGCCATTCGACTTTACATGTATCAATGTCTTCTTAATGCTCTGCCGAGTTTTGTTTTACTGTAGCCCGATGATATTAATACCTGATTGTTGTTTTCCGAATCTAAAGCGATTCCTGATAAATCTACAAATAATGGCACATTTTCTGAACCTTCTGCAACAGCATCATCATTCGAATTCTTACCAAATCTCTCAAGAGTTCCTTCGCCTTCAATAGCCAGTTGCTCAATATCTTTGCTAAGCGAGTTGTTTTCTGCAGCTTCAACAAATGCATTAGAGAGATCGCCACTAAGTTTGTTTACGTTTCCGGATGCGATGTCATACATGTATATTTCTCGCTCTTCTGGCTGATCATTTCTGAAAAATCGTAATTATAATTTATAGATAATATATAATCTAAATAAAATTTAGTAGAAGAAGGGAGAGCAAAAAGTAAGAGTAGAAGTATAATATAGATTCTTACATTAGAGCAAATAACGGCTATAGTTAAAACTTGCACACTTAGTGTTGTTTCGCCTTTGTTTTCATTAAACGAAACGTCATAGTGAAAAAATAAATTGAAACTCTAAGCCCTAAGGTAATAAAAAACAGAGAGTAACTTACCCAGTAACAAGTAAAATAACTGATTGCTGATCAGAAGCAGTCTTTTTTTCAACTTGAAGCCACTTTTCAAAATTATCTTTAGTCGGTTTCTTCAATAAATCATGCAGGCTATCTCCAGCGACGAACTTTATTCCTTTCAAATTGTCAGCAGCTGCACGTTCAGTCCTTGGATGTTCACCGCTTAAAGCTTCAGTTTCAACGGGCGCTAACACGACCACCGATGTTATTTTTCTACCTTTAAGAATATCGGGAACTGGAAATTGATTGCCACTTACTTTCAATGGCAGATATCTGTTGTACTTTTTGTCATTTAAAGCAACTGGATCTACTTGGGTAGCATTTTCCTTTACGTATTCCTTAGCAATATTCTGTCCTTCGGCTGTGTTAGGATCGAAATGTACTACTTTCATTTCAACAGCTTGTTTTTGATCTGAGGGAGGGGCGACAACGTTAGGAACATTCTCTGAAGCGGCAATATCTTGGTCGTCCTCGTCAACGTCTTCGTCTATTCTAGATTCAATGCGATCACCATTAGGCTTTACAACTATAGGTCTATGTTCACTAGAAGCAATTTGTTGACCCCCACCGGCGCTAAAGAAGTTTGCTAATTGATCTGGCGGTAAAGATTCCAATGGCGTTTCCCCAACTTTGTCATAGTCTAATATGCTTATGTCGGCATTATCTAATATACCAGACGAAAGTAATTGTTGCCGTAAGTCATCTGGTACTTCGTCCGGAAGCTCAATTGCTGGCTTCTTTTTCTTTTCCTCTTTATTTGGTTCAGGTGTCGTACTTATAGAGTTTACTGTTGAAGATACGTACTTTTGAGTTGTAGGCCTAATTTCTACAGTTCTTGAAGTCGATTGATAATACGGTGGAGATGATGTGCTGGACTCATAAGGATGTTGTGGTCTAGCTCTTTCTTGAATGTATTGAGGCTGTGGTGATGTAGGTTCAACTTGTTGGTAGCTTGGCCTTTGGTCGTATATTTTTGTGGGCTGTTGATTTTGCTGTTGCTGCTGCGCAAAAATAAGTTGAGCTTGAAGACGTTGTATTTCTTCTTGTTGTTTTCGCACATTTTGAGCTAACTGTAATCGTACTTGTTGTTGTTCGGAATCTAAGTACTGTTGTTGTTGTTGCTGTTGCTGCTGAAGTTGCTGTTGATGTTGTTGTTGTACTTGTTGCTGTAGTTGTTGTCGATGTTCTTGCTGTTGTTGCTGTTGCTGTTGTTGTTGTTCCCGATGTTGTTGCTGTTGTAGCTGATCATGATGTTGTTGCTGTTGTTGTTGTTCCCGATGCTGTTGCTGTTGTAGCTGATCATGATGTTGTTGTTGATTTTGTTGATACTGTTGTCGGGCATGACTCGTTGTAAGTGAAGGCTGATTAACATCGGTCAAGCTGTAATTGGGTTGAGTATTCTGTCCGTTAACGGTAATATGTTGTTCATATTTAGATATAGCTGGTACCAGTTCGCCACCATTAGGTACAAACTGTTCAATATTTTGTTGATGTTGAAGTTTTGATTGATCTTGTAAATTAATTTGTTGGTTTTGTGGTCGTTCTGAAGGCCCGTGTGATGGTTGTAGTTGAGGTCTTTCCGAAGCGAAGCTAGGCCGCTGGAATTGATTCAGTTTTTCGGGTGACGCTGAAGGTTGAAGATGGAAATTGAATAGAGGAGGGGAAGATGGTTGCGGAAGGAATTGATTATGTAGGATTGATGAAGGAGGTGATGGGGAAACGTGAAGCGGGAATAAACCTTGACTTTCTGAGGACGAAATTTGTACCGACGGGCGGGGTTGGGGTCCTTGGTGAAAACTAAATTGTTGTTGATTTTGATGCTGTTGATTTTGTTGGAATGGGGGACGATTGTCCTCTATTAGGGGAGGTGATGGCTTAAGATTATAGAAAGGAGATCTATTAGAAGTCACGGGGAAAGTGGGCTTGTTTTGCGTGGAATCGAATTGTTGAGGAGGTCTTTGCTGAGGTAGCTGTTGATTAAAGGGAATTAATTGCTGAGGTCTACTTTGGTGGTCGTGGAAACGATTTGGTGCTGGACTGGGACTTGGTTTAAGATTGTTGAAATTCTGAGTTGGTCTGTTCGATACTATTTGATCTTTTGCGGGCTCCACTTGATCAGTTGTTATTGTATGGTAGTTTTCCTGTAAATATTTAGGTTCATCAAAGAAAGCTTGAGGTTGGGGTTGGTGGAATGGTCTTTGTGGCCCAGAATGGAAACTAGGTCTTGGAGGTCCATTGAAATGTGGTCTAGCGCCAAAGGGAGGAGAACTTGGACGCGATTGAAAAGTACTGCTGGGTCTTGAGAAGGACGTTGAATGAACAGGCCCTAAAGGAGCAGACACTGTAGGAGAGCTATTAATAAAGTGATTGCTAGGACTTGGCGAGGGGTTCGAAAAAGTTACATGAGGGTTTAGCGGTGGCGATGTTCCGAAAGCATTTTGCCGAGATACGTGTGATTGAACTCTAAATGGGGCTACAGATGGACCTTGTCTGGGCAACTGGAAATCGGAGTTTAAGTAGGGCTGCTGAAACTGTATACGGCTTTGAGCGTGTGATGTAGGTCGGTAATTTTGTGCATTTGGACCATGAGCTATGGGTCTTCCTGATTGTTCAACATGTTGTGGCTTAGGGGGTGCAGAGCGTTCATATGGAATATGACCTTGTTGTTGGTTTGGTAAAGCAATTGCTGGTCTAGGGGCCGTTTCTTCGTGTTCCTCTGAATTCTCTTCCCGTCTGTTACCATAATGATGGCCATGGGCTTCGTTTCCGAAAGTAACTTTAACACTGCTATCAGAATGGTATACTTCTGATTCTGGTTTGATTATAGCTCTCAAAGTTGTGGTTTGAGTTGGTGCATATGCAGGTTCTGGGGTTACGGTAACGTATTCATCATGATGATTATCTTCATCATTAGAAGGCGGGGTAATTGCTGGAATAGGCTTTTCATATACGACTTTATCGTTTGAATGTGGGTCTTTGCTGTATTTTACATAAAACACTTGAACGGGCTCTTTCTTTTTCTTCTGTACTGGTTGAGGTGGGGGTGCTGGTAGTGATTCATTTGATTCCTTGATAATGATTTCAATAATGGGCTCCGGAGCTTCGACATAATGGGGTTGAGGTTCATGACTGTATAAGGGAGCAGTTGGCAGTCCACCATAAGGCGGTCCGAAGGAACTTTCAGGAGATTGATCATGAACGTTTAGAATTTTTGGTTGAGCGAAGATTTCATTCTTGTTTACAACAGAATCATCCAAGTTGTCGAGGCTGGGATCGTACAGTGGGTCTTTTTGAGAATATTGAACGACTGGTTCCATTTGAACGGCATAAGGTGGTAGTTTTCCTCCTCTGGGTGACACATTTGAAATTCTTCGAGAGCTTGTCGTTAAAGCTCTGAAGTGAGCTACCCTTGAATGTGGAAGTACCAATGAATATTGAAGATTTTGCGGCGTCCGTATGTTATCCAGTTGTCGTTTCGGTTTCGTTTTCGCTGTCGCATTTTTGGCCCATGTTGTACTGAGCACAGCTAGGGCTGTGACCTAGAATAATAAAAAGAATAAAATTAATCATATATTATTGACTATTTTATTTTGCATTAATGGTAAACCACAATTGTATCCACAATAAATCGAAAAATTTTTTTCTTAGTCTAATATGCTACCTATTCCATAGGGGACATCACGTGATGGTATAATAAAAATAATAATCTAAGACGCTTCTGTCTCGATTATTTTCACTTTAGAATTAATATGATGGCTTTTTCTATTTACACTCGATAGACTTGGCCACAGAAGTTCGTCAACATTACACACACCAAGAAGTATCATTCATTCGAAGGTCCTGGCTTTGATTTAGCAGAAATGTATCATGTCACTACGATCATCAGTTTTTTAACAATACTACGTAAAATCATATTACAGTGAGCTAAACCAGTCACCTCTTTATATTTTTTGACAACTGCAGCGGCGGAATAGGTCGCGAGTTTTAAAAGACCAGTGCTACGAACGAGTATGAGTTGAGAACGAGTTGAGTTGAGTTAAAGGCAGCGGGTAATGTAATATATTTTTAGAAATGTTTAATATGCCCGCTTATACTGTCGAAACTTCCTATTCGGTGCTATACTGATTGACTAGTATTTAATCAGGAATTGCGGTTCATAGAGCAATATAATGTAACTGCTTATTATACAATTTTTAGTATCGAGGCAGATGCGAACGAATGAGACATTATCTGTAAATAATCAGATTAGTGTTCTAGGATTTCGTTAAGTATAAACATTTTTATCATCGAAGCTGAGGTTCGGCAGGTCGCGGGACTCACATTCTCCTTTTTGAAATGTGCAAACATTGTCAGCTTCCAATTTTTTAAATAAATTCTAAAATCATTCTTCCCATTCCCTAGTCATAGTGAACTATACTGTCAGGTCTGTGTTGAGGATGGAGGCTGATAAAAGCAATTAACAATTCGTAGATATTAACTTTCAGGTCTATCACGTGACTGTTTTAATGAAACTGCATATAATAAAACAAAAACAGAAGAAGAAATGAAGAATGGAAGAAAAATAACAGGTCTACAAAGATAGAAATATTAGGTACCCCGTGGTCTCTGCCTATCCCGTAAGAGACTTGGCGTGAAGATAATAATGTATAAAACAACAAATGTAAAAACTCAATAGCCTTTGTCACGAAAACCATCTGTATCCCGCAATCTACATAATAACTGATTGTGTATTCTGTGTACAATATGTCCAATACATTGATATACATACATATCGTACATGGAGACATGTTTCGGTGACATCACGCGGTGTCGCGGTCGCTCCTCTCGTCCAACACGCAGGTGTTTGCGGAGAAAGTGTGTTGGAAAGAGCATTAGTGTGAGTTAATATTTATTTTGCCCGACGTTCAGTATTGTGAAGAACTCGAGAGACACGATATTGATAATTTTTTTGGTTCAGTATTATTCACATTCCTTATATGAACACAAGGTTTTTAATGTAATTCTTATACGGATCAAATTATTGATTATTAGATTATTTTGCATGTATTTTATTAGTGGCCAAGTAACAATAGGAATAATCATGTGTCAAACTAAAGATGTGTTATACCATTATTTCACTGTAACATATTCTTATGCTAGCCCGTTTACATACCACTAAGAGGCATCGATTACTCGTAGCAAATAAGATATCACCTAAGCCAATTAATACAACATGCATCTAAAACGTATAGGTAACAGTTATAAGTTTGCTATTTAATTATTGGTGAACTGATTATCTGGTGATTGTAGCTCTTTTTATTTTACATATATGTATATATAGACTAACTAGTCTAATGTTTGACTTCTTAGAGTAGATCCGTTAGTCTGTCCTTTTTATTGACAAAAGTAGCGTAATGAAAAAAGGCTGTTGATTTATTTAACTAAAATACTTAACCGGATGCTCGTTGAGTGGAACGCATGCAAATTGTCTTTGAAAGTGAATGAAATACGCGCACTTGCCAAATAGGGCGACGAAATTTCAATAAATCCTTGTACGGGAAACATGACCTTGGCTCGGAGCCAACACTCTGCGCCTTTAGTCATGAGAAAGATTTTGCAGACACACTGGTGTGAAAAAATACATTTTGAACTAAAGCGTTCGTTTTGTTCGAATTTTGAACTCCACTTATTGGTCACAACGGTTGTGATGAAACGTAAAACTAGGCGCCATTTTTAGTAGTACATTCGTTTGTTGTTATCTGGCCATAATACCATAATATAAATTCCGTTATTGTATGTTTCTCAGTAATATGATCAAGGTTCATACACTTATTTTCGCTTATTGCCCTCATCAGGCCTTTTATAATAGTTCCACCGTTAAACACGGGTCTCCTTTGTACATTTTTGAAATAATATTCCACATTTTATTCTATATCTTATAACCACTATCTGTTTTTTGTTACGAAAGTTTAATTTTCTATGTAATAGATGCAGGGTTTAAAACACTAAGAAGGAAATACCAAGTCTATTATTGAGAATCCCGGTGCAAGTAAATTATAGAAACTAATAAAACCGAATAGAACCTGTTCAACGACATTCCAACTAAATAAAAGCATGTACGTCTACCGCTTTTCGAGCTCGTGATGCTTTCGATTCCAAATATAGGTACGTTCTAAAAAAGTACAAAATACCTATATATTTTCCTATGTCTATTCTTCTGTTAATTCTTTTAACCGATAGCTAATAAATAAATACAACTTCCATCCAAAAACGGGTACGTAGTCAATGAAAACTTAACTCTAAAATTGATGACTTACAGGATATTAAGTGCTATAGAAACTGAGATATAGTGTCTGTACATACAACAAAACAAACTTCTTCGCAAGTGTTGTTTAAAATTTAAAAAATGCGTCTATGGTTAAAACAAAAGAAAAATGAATTTCAAGCTATTTTATCGTAGTAAAAATAATTTTAGTAATAAATTTAAAGTTAAACTAAAGACATTTAAAATAAAATACATAATAGCAGTGTACCGAACAATGTGCGTTAATTAGAAGAAAAAATCCTAAGTCGAATGTCAAGAAATCTAAAAGTTATCTCAGACAACAATTATTACTTCATTTTTAACGTGTGTATTACTTAACGCATTTGCAGAGTGCACTGGCGAGATGCATTTAGCACGTTTTCGTAATAACTCCGTTGCCTCAAGCTTGCCAAACGGTCGAAAGTAAAAGTGGCTGGTCGTCATACGGCGTACACAAAATCGTAGTGGCGTGTGCGTTTGGAACGCCTGTTATTAATTCGTATTGAAAAACAGTTATATAATTCTGTGTTGTAAATACAAATACAATAGTAGAAATTATATAGTAGATAGTATAGGGAATCTAAAAAACGTAACATCACGCCTGTAATCCCTGAAGGGGGTAGGCAGAGGGGTGTATTACACTCCTACGTTTCACCAGTTACGTTTAAGTCCCATGGAATAGGTGGTGAACCTTTTGCCATACACCGGGCACTGGTCCAGACTCCGAGTCACTACTAGAAATTCTAAATTAAAAAAATCTAATAGTACCCGACCCGGGATTTGAACCCAGGACCTCCCGATTGGCAGTCGCGCTTGCAACCGCTCGACCAACGAGCCACTCAGTATAGAGAATCTACTTATATATTTGGAATATAGACCAACGGCCCGCCCATTAAAGTATTTTTTTTTTAATTAAAAACGTTGTACTAGTAAGTTTTGAATGACCGGTTGCAAATAGTTAACTTTTAACAGATTATATTGAAAGACTTGTGGTACCTACTGCAAAATAAAATTGTGACATTTTCAAAGGCATTTCTGATTGCTATTTGTTTCGCTGTCTTCGTACATGGTCAATTGTACCTTAACGAGTTGTGGCTAAATACAGGTATAAGCTTATTTCGGTTTAACCTTCGACTTTCGTCTTGCTAACGATTACAAATATGAAGTCAACTGAATAAGTGATGATTTGAAAATGTTGCAAGATGGACAAAATAATGAGTAGCAGTACAATAAAGTTGACAATATTTGGTAACATCGATGGTAATTAGTGACACATTCAAAAATCGTACTTTATCAATGTAGGTATGTGATAAATAATAAATAAGGAAAATTATAGATGACGAGTACTGTGAAAATGTCAAGAAATATCACATGCAAATTTCTAATCAAGTGTATTGAAAGTGTTTATTATCATAGAATGCTCCAGCTAGTGAATAAAGATGGTATCGAAGCTCATTCCATCGCGGCATGCCATCATACGAACCTTCCCTCTCGCTGCGGAGCGAATCTGAATTTCATACGAGACCAACAATAAAAGTTATCTACATCGTGAGAAGAAAAAGTGACAATAGATATTGCCACATTTTTTTACCAAGAACGCTCGACGTTCCGCTCGAAGTAATATAATTCGTATGTAAATCATTTAGAGGGTAAAATACTACTAGCGATTATGAAAGTGTTATGGGAATTCTATTACACTTTTTACATTCATTCATTCGTTCGCTCGTTCGTTCGTGCTATGCTAATAGCGTGTTTCATAAATGCTATGCAGCTTTGTGAGTTTATTAATAGCAACTTCAGATAAAGCGTAGGGAAATTGGAGGTTTTAATTGGTTTTTATGTAATAGATTTATCTGTGCGTTTATACAGCGCGGCGCTCACGATGTATTGTATTCTTAAATATGTTTTTGTTAGAACATTACAATCTCACACCACTTATATTCAAACACCGATAGTGAATACATTTTTAGCATAGAACATTATACTAGTATGTACATTCGTTTAACCATCATTAGTATCGTTAACCCTTATTTTTGCTCTACTATTGAAACTGGAGAATTTGGGAAAGATTATTTAAATATTCACGTAATCAAAATAATTGATTGTATCCGAAGTTTTTTATTCGCAATAATTGTACATTATTTTTGTCTATACATATGTATATCAACGTTAAGAATATATTTTTCTTTCCCTAAATTGTAAGGTTTAACAAATATTATTTACAGGTATTAAGACGTATTAAAACACTAACTTATTACCTTTATACCGAAATATAATATATCATTGTGTGAATACTTTGTATATTTATAGCGTTTTGTGTTGAATGTACAACTGACTAAAGTATTGAGTACTCTGTATAGAGAAATACATTGTTAGT
>DWEE01003157.1:0-10752 GCA_018245755.1 Parelbella macleannani
TTTAACTATAGCAGGCGTTTACGAACAATTTGTATTTGTGCCATGTTTTTATGTTCAATAAAAATCTTTGAAATCTTAAAAATCTTTGAAATCTTTGAAATCTAATCTCCCACACTGGCAACTTGCGGATTCTCATACTTCACCTTAATGAATAATTTAATCTTAAAACGTAGGTACATTTTTGTAAAGACATGCTAGCCCAAAACCCCTAGAATGAGAGTTTGCAATCTAAACCACTAAACTATCACTGCTTATTATAATTGTATATTGAACAATAGCACCCGAATATTCTAAAAGCGTCTAGAATGCGAATATGATATCCAACTAAGTTCAAATTACACTTTTGTGTCAAGCGAAGCATAGTAGAAGCGAAACGGCTCTCTGACGGATCGCTTCAAAATCGCTCATTCACAATACAATGATACTGACACAATAGCCACTGAACCCATTGTTTAACAGCTCTCCGCAGCTTGTACATACGGTGACTTGAACCAAGTCATACGCACACACACATGCACATATGTATATTTACATACAGGCGTGAACACATAGCTTGTAGCGAAACTAACAGCTTGAAGCTATGGCTTCAAACAATTAGCTAATTTAATAAGCCACGTCCGATGCGTTGAGACGTGTTTAAAAATGTTCAACATGGTCATCAACACTTATTTAACTACTCGGGTCTCCGTTCAGAATAAAAAGGGTTAAAGCCCTTTATAATACTCGGTAAATAACTAAATACTTATACAAACGCATTCCCTTACTAATCCACATTTGATCAACATCATGGAATATTTTAGTAAGTTCTATTCCAGTACCATATCGAGATTATCGTAGCTGGCAAAAGTGTTTCGCAAGAAATACAGCAAATCGATTGCGGAAGTAAAAGAACACCAAATTGGCAGTTTCGGCGCATCACAATGGCAGCGAAACGGCTCGTTGACGGATCACCGGCTCACAATATACACGGCGATACTGAAACAATGGCCACTGGAACGCATTGTTCCACTCGTTCACAGCTGCACATGTGAGCGGTTATTGTTCCCGTATGCTCCCACACATGCGTGTGCCGCTGGAGCAACATGCTTCACGTCCCACTGCGGCGTAAATCTTTGACTTCAGGACACTGAACGAGCGATTTGTGTATAGAATTTTCTATTACGTATACATATACCATTGTATTATTATTATTTAAGAACAAGCTTACTCACAGCCGGCTCGGCTCCATGATGGGAAGTATAATACATATAAAAAAACGTGTGAGTATTGCAGGACTCTGGCTATCCCTTCGAGGATATAGAGGTGTGACATTGTTAATTAAAATTGTAATTTCATTATTTTTATGTATAAAAGGAGATTATATATACAAGAAGCGCATCAGGTCTGTGAGATGAGGAAATATGGCAGTCGATGCTCCTTGCCTACGGAGCCTCGCCTACCATATCTCATATGCCATATTGAGTCCCGTAAGGGATCGGGCGTGATAATGTAACAATATAGTAGTATTATCAATTGTAATCGTATTTTATTTCGGTTATAGCAGCTGATCTAACGTATGTTTAAACTAGTTAGTGAAAAATAGTATAGCGTTGATTGGTCAGGCGTTTGATGGTTAGTCAGCTGACAGCTGAAAAATTATCTACAACATTCTTTTAAGTGATTCTGTAAATCTCTGCTTGTTCGTAACAGATTCGTTGCTGATTTTCACTTATGGCAATTAATCACTTAAAGCTCCCCGTAACTGCAACATCAATTACTAAGTATATTAATTTTATTTAGTTTATATAATTTCATACCTCATTATCAATATATGTAGGTACTTATACCATTCCATTCGTGGAAGTTAATTGAGAATTTTCGCAGCCGTTGAAGTTAATATGATGAAATAGTTGTTATTACATATTACGGTGCTAAAAAATGAAACTCGCTTCCATTGTGGCCCCATAACCTCAACCCGACAATAAATAGCGACCCAATCCGTAGCGTGTCGTCGCGTGCCGCGGCAACTTAATGGACTATTAACAAGATATAACCTTATCCGGCCGCTATGCGCGCTATAATTTACTATATCTCGCTATATCTCGCTATACACACATAATGCATATTCTGGTCCCTCCAATGGAACATTATCCTTGAGAGTCACCAAGTTACATGGTAACAATTAAAGGCGAGTTTAATGACCTATTAGACCCGATAACGAATGTACATATGTTAGTCGTCTTATGGGATACTCGCTATTACTTGCGATGTGGTGCTTTTCAATCGATTTTAATGTTCTTCGGAGTAGTTAATGTATTGGAAAATGATTGAGTTCTAAATGATGCGAATGATGCCAACCCCTGCACTTATGTTTGTCGTAAATAGACAATATATGTACTTGCATTACTCTGTTAAAAAAATAAAAAAGGAAGTGTACAGGCGTGGCCTCTAGTGCCCAATAGTCGATATACAGCTTTATAAAACTTATATACCTGACATAAAATTCAAATGAAACTGCGACTGAAACAAGGAAAGGAAATGGTAAAATATTGTTATTTCGTAAAATACAAAGCAGTACGGTCGACATCACTACATATTTCCATAAATTCAGCAATGCATTTTCCAATATTATAGTTCTGTTTATCAAACAGGACCAACGGCTCGCATGACTAAAGAAAAATAAAGGCCCAACAGTGTTAAAAATCCAAATAGTGTGAATAGAATCGATTCTTCCAATGTGTGGATGTTGTAAAAAATGGATATCAAATCCATAATATCCTCTAAATATCTGGCGAAATTGATGAAATTACAATCTGATATAACTATAATCTGATAAAAATAATGATGATGTTAATATTATATATGTATAAATGGTACTTAAATACAAAAAAATAAAAAAAATAAATAGGTAATCTTACTTAAAGTGATAACGATACCTTACTTAAATTAATTACTTAAAGTAAGAATGTAACAAAGCGTAACACCAAGCCTGTAATCCCCGAAGGGGTATACAGAGAATTGTAGTACACTCCCACGTTTCACCAGTTATGTTTAAGTCCCATGGAATAGGTGGTGGTCCTATAGCCTTATACCGGGCTTTATTGCAGACTCCGAATCACTACTAGAAATTCTAAATTAGAAAAATCTAATAGCACCCCCACAGGACCGCACAGGACCTTCCGTACGGCAGACGCGCTAGCAACCGCTCGACAAACGAGGCAGTCTACTTAAAGTAAGATGCGAAATAAATCTTACTGTAATTAAGTGCACACTTTTCAACGTCCTACTCCTGGGCAAGGGTTCCACCCGCAACTGTAGGAGCTCTGAAGCATACTCCATCACCTAGTTCCAGTGCGGGTGAGCAAATACAAGAATTAATGGTTAACCGATATGTCGGTTTATGTGAGTTCTACCAGAGTGTTATTATTATTTTTATTATACCTGAAACACTACGTTATGGATAAGGCTTTTTGTGAAAACGTGTAACCCGTGCCAAAAATTCACTATAATATGATGTTCCTCTAAACTCTACATTATTCCTCTCTACTACATTTGTGTAGAGTACGGACAAAATCGCATCCTCCAACGGTCAATGACCTAACTCAGACTCAGAAAATACATTTGTTATCTGTTCTAGATTTAGATAAAACGTGACGTGAGACAATTCGATTTACGTTTGAATATAATTTAGTATGGCCAACAATATATTATCCCCGCTATTTCGTATCAGGGGACCGTGCGCGACACCAATACATCAAGCCACTCAGCAACAATATACGGCATATGTATAACTAAATCTATTGTATGCCAGTTAACGTATTGTTTGTGTGGCACATAATAGATTATTGGCTCCATTGATATTTTATCGATTACTAGGAATTGTTATTAAATAACCGATTAGTAAATTACCGATGATTAAGCTGACCGTTATTAAAGTACGGATTATTATATTACAGATTTTTTAAAACACCGATTGTTATAATATCGGAAACTAATACAATATCGACTTATATTACTGACTGCCTGGTCTAGTGGTTACAAGCGCAACTGTTGAGCATAAGGTCCTGAGTTCAAACCCCGAAGTGAGCATATCATTATTGAGATTTTCTAACATGAAATTCCAAATAATATTTCGAAACCTAGATTTGTGTCTAGTGTATACAAATAGCCTTACCCCTTGTTACAATGAACGTATAACATAACTAGTAAAAATTGGGATTACGACAATCCTCTGCCTATCATTTGGTGGAAATACAGACATGATGTTATGGTATGTTAAGTCGTCCATTATCAAATTGCCGATTATTAATAATATCGCTGTTATTGTAATTGCCGAAGCTATTTGTCAATAGTACCAATTAATTTATACGCATCGCGGAGGTCCACGCACGACTTAACTGATTGCGTCGGGTATTTCGCATTATATGTCAGATTTGATGAGTTTATATTTGAAAATGGATCTGGATTAATTATAAAAGAATGCTATTTTTATATTCCTAACTTTATCCAGCCCTATGACTGAGCCCGCAGACAATTAATCCACATGAGATATGAATACATCGTTACAAACATTATCGGTTCATAGTGATCATCGTCATTATTATGTATAGACAGACGCCCAAAATTAAGGTTTTATTTTGTTGTCGCTAAATTTTGAGATAAAAAATATTCATTTTTGGCGTAGAACTAAACTTTACTTTAAAACCTTATAGATATAATAAGCAGATGTACCTTATCAATAGTTTAAGTTTATACTGTTGTCATATTTAAGGCTGTAGTTATCTATGCCCTGAAGAAAAATTAAGTTTATAGGTTGAATTTCAATTCAGAAGGGAGCAAAGCTTACCCGTAGTTGTCGCCAGTCAAAGCAAGACAAAATTTATCTCACAAGGACCGTCGCGACTCATAAGTCAACAGAAATGTAACACCTGGCAAAGGATTCCTTTATTGGCGAATAAATCACATTCCCACTTATCAGCATATGCCACCGGAATAATGGTTATATGATCTGATTCACACTTCGATAATAATACGTTGTGCGAGGGCCGAGGGTTTATTTGAATTGAGGGTGTTTATGAAAGGGTATAGTGTCGCCATCATTATCATACTGACGTCCTTCTGTAGTAGTATATTATGTGTTTATTTATACTAGGAATAAAATAGTGAATACATGGAATTATCCTATATTTGCAATGTGATTTGTTCTTGTTATACTTATTGTTAGAGCAATATAATACATTTATTTTAGTGATATCTAAAATGGGTTTAAGTTTTTGTCATATTTAAAAAGTCGTTGGTCGAGCGGTCACCAGCGCGACTGCCGATCGGGAGGTCCTGTGTTCAAATCCCGGGTAGGGTGCTATTGGATTTTTCTAACTTAGAATTTCTTGTAGTGACTCGGAGTCTGGAATTGTGCCCGGTGTATGGCAATAGGCTCACCACCTATTCCAAGGGACTTAAACGTAACTGGTGAAACGTGGGATTGTAATACACTCTTATGCCTAGGCCTTTGGGGATTACAGGCGTGAAGTTACGTTATATTTAAAATGGGAATAGCCTAGTGGTATGAAATTCAACCTCGCACTCCAGGGTCCTCGGTTCAAATCTATGAGGTGCACCTCGGTTAACGCACACTTTTGGCATTTTAAGGTTAAATATTGCTTGGTATAACGATAAAGGAAAGCATTGTGAGAAAATCTGTACAATTAAGATTTCAAAAAAAAATTATTCTCTGAGACTGATACTTAGTGGTTCGTTCTAAATCTCTAAAGTAAGTATTAGTCGTACTTCATCCTAAGGATAAATGAAGCTAAACTTTTGTGCAAAAGGCATTTAAGTATGCAGAACGGCTCCTGATTCTCTGCGAAACAGACTGACTGTGTCCATTTTTGTCCACGCAGTAATATTTAATATACAAAATAGGTTTTCATTTGATGAGAAATGTTTTTACAATTCCGTTTTACCTTTTGATCTAGTACTTCTTTTTAGGCACGGAATTAAATTTTTCGTTATCTCAATACATTCAGAGTCAGAGATGTTTATTTATAGTCTTTGAGAAGACATATAAATTACCTATTACATAATTGTGTTTTATATAGTGTTTTATTATAGAAGAAGAGAAAGTCAAAAACTAGTCACGATCATTTAACAGATGCGGTGTTTCAATAGTTTTAAGTGATTTCTTGTTTTCGAAATAGCATTTTGAGAAATTTAATGCATTTAATTAAATTAAGATATACCTATATTATATTTGGAACTAAAGTCGGACGGGACTACCTCGGAAGCTCAAAGGTCAAATTGAAGAAAGAAAACCTTCAAGCGTGGCCGTGTATGTAGCATAAAATTACAAAAAGCAAATACATTAAATAACATCCCATCAGAAATCTAAAAATAATTCGGATATAAAAAAATAAAAAATTTCATACAAAACGTGGGACGTAGCATTTCTTCTCTTACGGCTATATACCCACACTCTGCTACTCTTTCACAAAGGATTCAAAACTGTCGATACCGCGTTCCGTGTTTTTAGTTCGAGACTTCGAGCTACTAGCTTTGACACTTCCCACAATACAGACATAGCGGAGATCTAAGAAAACGTGGATCTCTTTTTGCAGTCTACATTTTACGTTACTTCAAGCCTTTCTGTAAAAATGCTCGTTGACTGCCTCGTTGGTCGAGCGGTTGCAAGCGCGACTGCTGATCGGGAGGTCCTGCGTACAAATCCCGGGTCTGGTACTATTGGATTTTTCTAATTTAAAACTTCTAGTAGTGACTCGGAGTCTGGAATTGTGCCCGGTGTATGGCAATAGGCTCACCACCCATTCCATGGGACCGAAACGTAACCGGTGAAACGTGATGTTACGTACTGTAAAAAGAAGAGATAAGATGCTCGTTCTTTTTTGGTAAAAAACAGTAAATTTTTCATTCCTCGTTTTAAATGTCATATTTCACGTACTTAGTTAACATAATATATTAAATGTAAGAATGGGAATGAACAATGTAATGGAGAAATAGTAGATAAATTAGCATTATCATCAACACTTTTATTTTTCCACGACTGGACACAAGTTTGCTTTATAATAAAATATTTAGCGCCAAAGTGATTCATGCTGAACAAACCCTAACTGGCTGGTTTCACACACTTTACATCTAAAGGCACTTGATTGTAAATGAAATTGTTACTTTATTATTTAAACTCTAACTGACACGGTACTGAAATAACTAAGCAAACATGCAATGGCAAAGAAAACCGAAAATGAATCCGCAATTGACGATACGGCGATGTTAAACAATAGCGCATCATTAATATCGGATACCGCATCGTTAAGCATTTCACAGTTACAACAAACAAAACGTATTTACGTTCATATTGGTATCCGTCGTTACCAAAAGATATCTATATTTCAATCTACATAAAAGCGCTAATGTCATAATACTCCTTGTGCTCGATGTATTTTATTTTAAAAGTGAGGACATCAAGTACAATAGAACACCTACTCTATAAATCTTATTGGAGGTCAACAAAAATTTAAAGGAGATACGAGTCTGTTTTAATAAGTTTTGTCATTTGATTACAAGTTTAAAATTCTACTTAAAACAGAATATAAGGCTAATGGTATCACGCCAGTCGGCGCGTCAATTAATAAAATATTTCATGAAAAAGCCTATGTCATAAAAAGTCTTCACTTAACGAGACTTAAAATAAGATAACGTGAAAATGAGATTTCTAACAAAATTTTGATAATTTAATTATCGTTTTGTCTCTATTTTTACTCACCTTGTAATCATCTTGTATCATATTACATTACGTCACAACTTATATCTGTCTATTATATATCTGTATAATTAATAAACAAAAATATAACATTACATCAATGTAATTTTACATTTGTAATTAAACAGAAGTATATTTTTATCATCGTGGAATTTTATACGAGAGTAATTCTAAGGAAATGCAATATAAGAAGACAAACACTAACAGCATTAATCCACATAATTATACGAGTAGAATACCTTGAGTCGGGTGTCACATGTGCAGCTTCTAAGTTTACCGATCCACTTTCGACGGCAACCTAAATCTGCAGTTATTAATGAGACAAGTTTTAATTGTGCGTCACGGCGAGTGTGTGAGTTCAGTGGCGTTCGGTACGATATTGGCTTCGGTTTACGAAATAAAATTTAATTAAAATGCAAAATTACGTTATAAGTTTTTCTTGACGCTCATGTATCATTAAATTTTGAATGATTTCGACCAAAAATAATTGCGAGTTATAATCTGCATTATTCGTTTTAGGACGAATGTTCTGACGACTAACGACTGCTCCAAGAGTTCTGATTATCGCTATCCTGAATGTCTACAGTCCTTCTAATTCTGCAAAAGTCTAGCTCTTGCCATTACAATATGTCTAGCATTTAACACTGTCATAATAAAGGTTTCCCTTATTTTATTATATGATAGGCGAAGGAGTGGCTGCGATCGCGCAGCGTCATGATATAGACCACGCGTGCGAAGGAAAACCCAAAAACGTGACTCCACGCTTAAGATCCCCGAAGAGGTAGGCAGAGGGTGTAGTACACTCTCACATTTCACCAGTTACGTTTACGTTCCACAAAGGAAAAATCTACTTCTTAAATATGACACAAACGAAATAGAATGTATCTCTGAACGCTGTCATTGTATCGATGATAATTTAGAACGTTAATCCCACGAAGCTATCAGTGGCAGTGTTTGTACAAAGCTGATCTTAATTGCCTCACGTGCAAGATTTACGCCGCAAGAGAACGTGAGGCATTTTGTGCAGACAGTTGAGCACAGATATACGAGTATGTGTCGAACTACCATTGTTCTAGGAAGCTCCTGTTATACATACATATATACATACATACATATATTCATACATATATACATACATACATATGTACGTACATATATACATACATATATACATACATATATACTCACATATATGTATTTAGGGAATTTAATAGATTTATGAAATGGAGAACCATAAGTCTTGGCCTGTCAAAATCAACATCAATTTCATTTTCATTACTGTTTCTGATAATGAAACGATTTAGAATTGTTAAGGCCTATGTGTTGTTAAGGACTTTCATTTAGCTTATCTATTAAATACAAAGGAAGATGGTTTAAAGTTAACGAAACTAGAAATAATTACCCTACCATATATTTTTGTCGACATTTACCCGCAATTACATACCCGCCGAACCCGGGTATGTATACCAACATAGGAAAAAATATTATTAAAACACTATTAAAGGCTACTAGCAATGGATAGGTACTTATGTTTTATTGAGATATTTTGGTGCCCATAAGCCGTGATGAATAGAATCGGACCGGTATCTCCTAACAATAATTCAGCCGGTGTGATCCTGAACTCTAATAGACCTCCACACTGTCGCCGTGATGTACAATTAAAACTTGTCTCATTAATTTCTGGAGATTTAGGTAGTCGCTGATCGTTGAGCCTCGTGAACTATGTGCGAATAGAACAGTTATTTAAGATGTTATATAATTGGAAATAAAGTTATTTAAGATGTTACTTAACTTCTAATGCTTCCGGCGTATGACAAAAAAGTTATAGAATGTGTATATTGATGAATGCAAGTGCCAAGGGAAGCCATCCTTGACCTTGTTTTAACTAAATAGCCCAGATACTGGCTGATGTTGGAATCAGAAGTCTCTGGAATCGGCGTGTTTTACTGTCAGTTAGAAATTTGTATTTTACGACCTCTTTTAATGTTCCATATTAAGAATACATACATATATTCATTACAAGTCCCTTACTGGGTAGAAGAATAAAATAAAAATAATATATAATAATAATTAAAATTAAAATTTATAATTCATTTTAAGAATAAAATATGTATAATCGTTTTCTCTAATACTCGTCCATAGCAGCATCCTTAAAATTAGTCCATTGCGATACGATCATATACGCTTATATGCTATTTGTAAACGGCAGGCAGAATGGACACAAAATAAATATACATAAATACAAAAAGTATTTAATATTAAAACTTACTTATGGCTGTTGTTTTATTACATACGCCCTGTTACGTACATACTATGTATGTACATATATGAAATTTAGTATGATAAACAAAATATAAATACAAGGCTAAGTATTATTATGATGTACTCGTATGTACATGCAACAACCTTACCGCAGCACCCACGGCTGAGCAACCATTTCACGGTTTTTAACGAATACTAAAGTGCAGTGAGCGAGTCAGTGGCATCGTGTTGAGTGTTGCCCCGGGGAGAGAAGGACAATAAATAGCGAATGGGACCTATATAATAAAATGTTTGCCAGAGGATTTAAGATTTAACTAGAAAATGACAATGTTTGTGTCTATGACAACCGCACTTTCAATGGTTAATTATGTGTGTGCAGATGTCCCAATATATGTATTAATTAATTTATTACTAATTTTGTTTTATTGACTAAACTTCGATTAAACAGTGTCTGTCAATGGTTTCTATATCTCTCTACACCTTTAATTCTTGTATATATAATAGTGTATGTATAGTAATATATATATATATATATGTATAGTGTGTGTGTATGCATTTACGTATATAATAATATTAAATTAAATATTAAATTTGGTGTGTAGGGAGGGGGTTTCGGGGGCGATAAATCGATTTCGCGATTTCATATTTGGAAAACGTAGTTTTATTCCTGTTTTCAGGCAATGAAAAACTGCTAAAAAACATTAGAATACGATAGAATATAATAGCTCAAATCGGAC
>DWEE01003158.1:0-10752 GCA_018245755.1 Parelbella macleannani
GTTGGAGAAGTATTAGCTACTGCTATGAAAAATCTAAAAGTATTGAATTTAAATGACCTTTACTTAGAAGACAAAGTAGTCAGGTTAGCAAATGAAATACATGAAGAGTTTGCTTTCCTCTAATTTATAACACATACCTTAAATAAATATTTGAAACATGAGGCCTTAATTTACAAAGACCAACATTTTCGTGACCGCCTCGCATGCGAGCTCGGACATACGCCTCCCGAGTCAACAACCACAACAATGAAAGCGATAGACGAATAATTAAAAATAAATAAATCAATTCATATTAACAGCACTATTCTAATACATAAATACATAGTATTCATATCTTCACGCCAAGTCCTTTACGGTGTAGGCGGACAGTACGGGGTGCCAATTATCCCTATCTTTGCATACCAGATCTTTTCTAATAAATAGTAGCCCCATGAAGTAATTTGAAAAGAGAAATATTTGAGTATACTGGCTTAACCATTATAGACAATTTCAAATCAATCACGTGTAATTAAATTTGTTTTTGCTATAGTTATTTTCACACCGTTCATAATAATTGTCCTATTTTGTAGTACAGCAATATTTGATCGCTTGCTATCAAACAGAAGCTTTACATTTGCGTGCAATGTTCCTGATATGAGACACGTACTTCTGTGTATGTGGGGTTATAATCAAATCTATGGTAACATGAATTCAACTCGAAGCTATGGCATTGAGCCATATGAGATGTGAGTTGTGATAAGCATAAAACTAACTTGGCATGGTTTGAATTCGATATAAAATACGATATGAAATATTCCTATTTACTTATCAGGCGAATGTATGTTGTGAACTTGACTATTATTTATTTCCTGATAAAATAATAGTTAGGTTCTTTTGTTTATAATCTGACATTACCTATTGCAGTGACATACGAGGTATGTAACAAATATTTATTAAATGGCACGCGTCATATCTGATTGGATTCACGAAAATATTCTAAATGAGGAATATTTAATAAGCCTACAATTTTTAAACGAAAGGGTCGCAAACGGGTAGACAGCAATGACAAATGTCTGCAACTAACCTCAATTAGCAGTGTAAATATAAGACAGTTAGTAAAGTAAACATATGATTAATAAGACAATTCGATAGTATCTACCTATATCTTATTATTTTTATTATTTATCTTAATTGAGACAAGACAGAAGTTCAGTGCGATATTACTTAGGTACATATTTATATGTATGTACTACGACTAATCACCGCGTTGAGCAACGCTTCGTCCTTTACATGTAGGTAAAATGACATAGAAACAATTCTAACATAAACAGTTGAGATAGTTGCCTATTAGCAAACGTAGGGCACGGTGTGTTTTAACATTCAAATTTTTATCCGGGGTATACGGGAATCTTAGTCGCAACCTCGCTGTGATTGGGAGGAGCTCATTAAAAAGCACTATGAATAGGTTCGAAACTAGTCAAGTTACTTCAAAAAGTTGTACGTGAATTAAGGTAATTCCTTGTTTAAGCATGGTGAGTTAGACCCAAAAATTTGGTACATAATGTTTAATTTAAGTATAAACGTAAATACAATGTAAGTACACATCTTGTATATTTATATAATGAGGAACTGAGATAAGGTTTGATACACACATACATACATTCATACATTGGTGAGGCCTATGTCCAGCAGTGGACGAGAGTAGGCTGATGATGATGATGATGACACACATACAATGACAGTTTTTTTATCTCATGATAGGAACCGCTTGGCAGCGATCCCGCCTGATGGAAAAAGCGGATGCTAAGATGGAGCAGGCATGCCTAGGAAGTGCCTAAGTAACCTTAAATGTTCTTTCGTCACATACATGTAATTTAAGAATGTTTTCTCAAAAATTTTAAATTATGCGTAGTACTAAATTATTTAAATTTATTAAAAAAAAATTGAAAAATATAAATTTATGAAAAATAATTCACAGCATTTGTTATAAAAAGTGATTAATTTATAATAAATTATCTAACAACAAAAATTGGGTATTATTATTTAAAAAAACATAAATGACAAAAATCACCTCGTATAATAAATTTATATGTTACGACAAAACCCAGATAATAAATAAAATTAATAGTAAAATTAACTCACCGATTCTACCACTAGTACGATTGCCGGACCCAAAATCTCTAATATTTGTCTATGTCAAACCAAACCTTAACTCGATAAGAGATGGTTCTCACATGTAAAACTAAATTTCACGATTGTGCCAAGCAACCCGTCGCGCGCCACTGAACGAGCTGTGCATTTCAAACCATTGTGGGTATTTTTAACCTACCCCCTCGTACGCCGTCTGCTGACTCAGACATTGGTGCAACTGTAAACGGTTAAATAAGTTTCACTAACGATTTCAGGTTTCTAAATATCAAAAAATTTAAAAAGTAACAATTATATTCTTATTTTCTTTTGGTCCATAATTACTTAAGTGTTGGATGAATTTAAATGAAAAAGTACCTGGCATTAAATTCAACATTGATTTTGAATTGTTAACGAAAAAGAATAAAATAAAATTTAAAACAAATTTACAATGTAGTAAGTATTCTAATCCATTTATGTTACTATTGTAACACATATTTCGAAAAGAAACTAGCCCCTCATTATCATACTAGGACAGTGTAAGTGACCAAAAGCTTTAAAAAGTCTAGGTACAAATTTTTCCACGACTGCGACAATTTTTTTTTTTTTATATTTGCATATGATATAATATAGATAAATGCCATAAAACATTACTAAACATGCATTCCGTTACAGATATAATTGGTTATAAAATTAAAAACTCCAATCTAATTAAAACCTTAAGTTCAAACAACAAGATGGCATTTTGCTTAGTCCTAGTAAGCGACGCCATTTTATTTGTACTTCAACGATTCCTATATTTAAATACTGACATCCTATTCGTCGTCCGGAAACAGAGTGCATTCTACATGTTTTTTAAACTCTAATGTTCCTACCTGATCGGTGAGATCAAATTTAACGATCGTTTGATGTTTTTAAAGACTTATCGAGATCAAATGAAAGACGGGTAATGCTAGTCAATTATTGAAGGTAACATTTAAATTTAATGGTTTGACTTGATTATGGGTTTTTTCCAGATCCTTTTCGATAAACAGGAAATGTGTGTGTACGTGTTGTCTTCGTGGAGCTATAAGGTTGTGTAAATACATATTACAGATTATTTAAAAGTCAAACAATTAAAGATTTTAAGGATATGTAATTGACATGGAGTCTAGAATCAAAACTCTTGTCTTGGGTCTTGGGAACAAAAACTGACGCGTACCGGTATTTAAAAAAGTATAATTTTGAAATTTACATATCACTTGCTGTAACGACCAAGAAAAATATCGATAAATAAAGGAACGAAAGCAGAGAAGACTGGACCCAAAAAAATAAGTTTATTCACAATTCAGACATGGGTCTGGTCAGTAATCGAACCAGATACCGTATGCGCGACAGATCATTATTGTGACTTATACCAATTAAAATAAAATCCTTTGCAATATAAAACTCTAATGATAATTACTTCATGGAGGAGAGAGAAAATCCAATATACATATAAAGTGATACTCGTATATATACACATGGTACACACATAGATAAACTTGTTGTGTTATAATTTCTCTCACGTGTTCAAACTCTCAATTTTATTACCGTCAAGTTAACGGTTGATATACTCACGGTCTGAACTACCGTCACGGTTGTGTTCGACCGCTTGTGAGAAAGCGATAAGCGAATTCAACGACAAAAGCTTGACATTGTTAACGGAATGATAAATATTAAAAAACCGCGTAGTATTTAGGTGAAGGGCTTGGATGGGCAGAGCTGAAGATCGAACTCGATTATTATTTACTACTGGACAGGCCTATGTTCAGCAGCTGACGAAAATTGGCTAATAATGATGATGACAGTAATAGTTGTATTTGTTATGATACACACGTCGGTGCAATGCAGTATTAATTTTTCTCTTGACTTCATCATCATTATGATCGATTTATATATTTGCACTCTACACTATTTATACGTAAATAATCTAATTTGATTACAAAGTAACATCTTTATCGTATTTCTTAACGAATTGTAATTGTACACGCTAATAAAACTTGGGACCACTAACGTAATAAGGGGATAAAAATATAAATGTTTATTATTACCACTTTATTGTATGGAGGTAGAACAAGTTTTTTGTCTTTCAAATAGTAGATATACCTGTATTATAACATTTACCTATTAACCGATTCAAGTACTAGTCGAAGATAAGACAAATTAAATTTTCCATTGATCGTCAGCTAAGATTATTTCATCAAGTGCTTTAATTGCGTCCGCTAATTAATTGATGGCCAGTTGCTTATCAGAATGTAAGACGAGCTGAGTTGAAACCAATCTTTCCACTGATGCGACATTTGATTGTCTATTCGTCCGTATAATTGTGTACGGTCTAATAAAATCATCGTTTTCAATTTCGACATTATTCAAATATGATTTCGATATTAGATATCATATTTACTGATCGTTCACCCGTTGGTCACAGTTCTCTGATCAAAATGAAATAAATGAGACATATAACCCGCCTGAAAATTGTGGGTTCGCGGCCTTTGAAAAAAATGTGTCTTTAGTCCCACACGTAATAATATTAGAATAAGTTAAAAAATACCAAACAATAACGACGTTAAGTGATGGCAGTGCTTTTAGTATTTGCCGACATGAGATTATGATGTGGTCCTTTACAAGGCTTTCTTGCAGTCGCTTCATTTTTCTTGCAATGACATAGTTGTATTGAGAGGGTTTAGTGCAAACCTTCACATGTCATACTTAACAATATAGTCATCCCTCAAGTACCATAAACTTCTTCAAATATTTTTCCTCGATAAGACGAATATTTATGACATACAATAACATCCTAAGCAGTAAGACCATTCAAGTAATATCCTCGATTAGAAAACAAGGAGGCAATATACAACTATATAACGAGGACCTGCACTAAATAACAAACAAGGTATATTTTAATTTTCAATTTAAAAAAGCACTCGAACTTATTGTAACAACCATAACCATAATATTGAAATGGACGGGTGAATAAACACCGCTAATAGACTCTTAAGAGCATAAATTGTACAATCTGATCCATTAAATAAATAGCTATGAATCTTTAATCTTCGTATCAATTCTGATTGATGTTACCAGTAAGAACCAATCGAAACCATGCACTCAGGCTTCTTCAATTCGTATAATATACGAGACGTCGATGTTTGATGTACGTACAAAAAGGGTCTCACGATCTGTACATTTTACACGTTTCGAATCGATTGTGTTACTTTAGAGACATATTTAGCTAAGTACAATTGCGAATTGCCGTACAGTAAGATGTTTTAACTACTTAAGTCAAAATTTGAAATTTCATAAATGAATATTGATGAATTGTGCATATATTTTGATGTTGCATTTTAGTAAGGAAATACAATTTTTTTTATATGTGAAGAGAGTAGCAAACGAGTATGCAGCAATCACAATAGCCGCAGCCATCCTCTGATATTTGCAACTGACCTCGAACTATACTGTACGAAAAAGACAGAATAGACAAAGGTAACTCAGCAAATGTGTTAATAAAAGTATCAGATAATCCGAATTAAGTTGGTAACGGGATTGCAAGAATTGGTACCTGATTAGTAGAACTGAAATTAGTAGCAAATTCGACGTTTGAACTAATTTTCCCTTTTCAGTTACACCATTAGATTCCAAAGGTTATTCGATTAGAAATGAATTACTTTGTTAAATCCAATTCATGGTTACCAGAAGTAGGGCTTTAACAGCAAGCCGTAGTAAGTAGTGAGTGAATTAGAACTGTAATAAATATTCGTTTATCGCTTACCTCGTTTCTTAGCAGTGATAAAACAGTCTCCTTACAATGTGTTAGTACCCATTCAAGATATCAAAGTCACCATTGTTTTGACAGCCTTGATTATCATCGGGATTTCAAAGGTAGAGTAAGAATAGAACTGATAGATGTATTAACATTGATACCAGGAGTATCTTGTAAATATGTACATAGGTTATATTACTAAGTATATGAAGTTTGATCGACAGTGGTAATATCATGTTCAAAATCTACATGTTACGAGTAAATTCAGCTGTTGATAAGTGTATTTGATTAATTCGGTTTAACTGTTACTTAGTATTTACAATACATTGACGATCTATTTTATAGATGAATTTTACTTGTCAATTGACCGTACATAGAGTATAATTTATAGGGTTAGATTCGCGGTTGAACAAATAGGCATCTGAATCTTAAATTTGTTCATACAACTGATTATTTGTTTATTGACCTCAGTGTACGTATCCATGAAACCCAAAATACGGAACAAATTCTAATAGAACTATTTTTTTTTCGAATTGTCAATATTCCAGATACAAAAGCCCATTTTAGAACCATGTTTCGGAGATAGCTACGAGATACGTAGCAACATCAGTTAATATAGCTTGCGTAACCAAGCTTTGATCTGGATAAACATTCTGTCAGCAGCCGTTAATCTAATCGACACATTCGCTCGTTCCATCCCCGTCACTTACCCGCTGTTAATCTGCGTTTGACAACCCGTTGGCTGTTGTATTACGAACGCTCCCCATATATCACTTATTGCGTAGTTAATGCGCGAATAATGAAACCTTTTATTGTATTTTCGTGATGCGCAATATTTTTCCTTTGATGTTCTGTTGATTCCTTCAAAAAGTTAAGTAAAATGTTTTTTTTTTTACCGATGCGTGTAATGTTTGCGGTGAATGAAAACGTTGTGAGAAAATCTGCATAACTTAGTTTCTAAAAAAAATTTCCGACGCTTGTGAAGTCTGCTCACCAGGACTTGATCAACGCGGCAGTTTATGGCTTTAACCCTTTTTTTAAATATTGAGAAGTGTCCAGAATAGCATTAGTATGTATAATATAGTTTAATGTTAGTTACTGATGCTTTACAACTCTGGAAAACTGAAATCGGGATCAATAATATAATATACTATTGGATATATGCATTCGAGTAAGTTCCTCACCTGAAGAAATCGATAAATATGCCGAAACGTTTCGATGTAGTCGATGAATTTCAGTGGATTTTTATTAATTTATAGACCTCAATTAATTCCGTTTAATTCAAATTTGAAATTTGCTTATACGACAAAGCCGGCGTTATTTCTTACTGTCGTCAATGCGCAGTGGAGAAGCGTTGTTGAGCATGCTTTAGATCCGTGCCCAAATGGAATGTAAAAAATTTTGGTAGGTAAACAGACTACACAATATCAAACAGTCATTAAATTAGGAGAATTAATATTCTGTTGAGATTTATCAAATAAATAGCTGCCCAACATATTATGAAATAACATGAAATTGAAATTAAATTAAGAAAGAAACGGAGCTAACAAAATGGACGACATATTTCAAATTTATAAGTATTGAAGGTTTTGTTTAGTCGGCTCTCCTTGATGTTATAAATCATACTACCTATTCTATTGAGCTAACAATATATAACGTTCCCAAAATACCCTCCGTGCAATCAGCGTTACATTAATTACAGGATGTCTTCTGTTAAGACAAAGAATGATATAATTATAATATATAAACAATAAATAGTCGTTCTGAACTGTATCTCCATACCTATAAAGATCAAAATGGATGTTACACAGTGTTCGGTAAATCACAGGGCTCTCTAATTCAACACAATTATAGAAGCACATATGTATGTACATACGTTTCTGTTCTTCAACCGGTAATGATTATCTTATTATAGCGAAACAAATATTGTTTTGTGGGCATCTTGTCATGTGACACACGGTCGTGAAGTGCGACACACAGAACAGAGGTAGCCTTATATCACAGCGGGATATTACTGCCAGTATTTTGGTAACCGTGCCACGCAAGAATATTTTAGAGATTTTCTTTTTATAAATATATTTGTAATATTATTATTATTTTCAAAATGTCTACAAGTATATTGATTTGAACAACAACAAGTAGTTTGCTTTGATCTGGATTATTTATCAGCATTGCAAAGCTTGCGATCGACATGTAGAACACCGTTTCCGGGCGAATGTATAAGTAAATTAAAAAATAGTTTCCTGTAGTAGTTGTCTAGTACACAGCAGTCTCAAATGTATTCAAAATATCCGTTAGTTCATTCTCGTAAGGAAACAGTTTTCCGTGTTCCATAGTACATGTAACATTACGTCGAAAAAGAAACTTGCCCCATCATCCTGACCTTTCACATCGGCTCACGAAATAAGTCGCCCCGTCCTAACCAAACAGTAATTGATACAGTACAAAAAAATGATAAAAGCATACCGTGAAATACAAACAGTTTGTCAAACAATAACACCGTGTGCTGCGGTGCTTGCCACTTTTTACATCCCCATCCTTCTGGGAACGGATGTAGCGGACATCTGCTCAATAATTCAGCGTACGTCGTAACTGATGCTGGATTAATTTACTTTGCAGCGTATTACAATCAGCAGAGAGCTCAAAATGAGATAGACGTTGAAGGCTAACAAGCACAAAACCATTGGTGGTAACGTTATGCCAATGTAAGACTTATTTTTATCGTGATACAGATCAGATTGCTATGTGTTAACGAACTGGTGAGGTGGTAGAAATAACAGTCAAAAGAATTTGAGTTCTGTTCCTGCTTGCGGTAAGTTTAGTTTTGTTTAAGCACATTAGTTACGTGTAAAGCATCGAAACTTAATGACTTGCTCGTTTCCGACAAAGTCCAAACGTAAGGTTTTTATATTTTTTAACTTAACTTTTGTGTATGTTTTGTGATGTTAAAAATATAATAATAGTAAAATTTTAGGCCGTTCTTAATGTACAAATTATCACATAATTGCGGTTTACATTTTGAAAAAGATATTTAGTTCGGAACACTTAGATATGTACTTTACGATAAGGAATAAAATATATATTCACTTAGTAAGTGTAATTAACTTTGAAAATAAATAGACTAATATAAATCGGGTCAGTCTAATAATGTCTTGACTGTTACATTACATTTTGGCATTATTATTATTATTTACATGGAGACACCCTACAGCCACTGACCCTACAGACCTTACCGGACTTATTGCAACTGACCCCAGTCATTACATTATATTATTACATCTAACCCGAGATTCCAGGTTCATGAGACGGGCGCTTATTACTGACTGAGCAATGGACTTTATGTTAATTAATGAAATCATTTATTTATTAATTAATTTAATGAAAGTGACTTTTGTCATGTTTAAATGTATTCATAGTACATAAGTGTCGGTTTCCTTATGACAGGTACCGGAATATTTCGAACTTGGACCTCTCTGCATACCCCGTAAGGAATATGGCATGAAGATATAAAAACACATACCAGAATATGGAAAACTATTAGATAATCAATATAGATATTCTTTGAGTAATAATAGTCATCGTTGCGATTTTGTGCTACTCAGCCAGTCATTTAACGTAACATCACGCCTGTAATTCCCGAAAGGATAGGCAGAGGAGTGGTAATAGGTACACTGCCACGCTTCACCAGTTACCTACATTTTACGTCCCATGGAAGAGGCGGCGGAACCTATAAATGTTTAAATTCCATAACTAACATAAAAAGAAAATATATTGCAATCTGAATAATAAATCCCAATTTATTGCAATCCGATCTGAATATATGGACCGATTTGTTTTACGTATCATTAGAGAAAGTTTTACACTTTTGCGCAGGTGCGTTCTAAGCGCATAAGACTTAAAATGTTGTGCAATTATGAATATTTAATTAATTCATGTTGATGAACGTATAATATTATGATACGCCTCTTCTTTTGACTTGTTTTCATAAGAATACAGTAAATATTACTTAGTAGGAAGGAAGTTATAAATTGATTTAGGTAGGTACCTACCAACTACGATGAAATTTGTATATAATTAAAAATAATGATAACAATAAAAATGATATGTTAGCAATATCAGTAATGTTTACATAAAACATTTTTAATTAACAATATCCTCAGTCATCTGTGGGTATGACTATTGTTGGAAATATCTAAGATTTCACTATATGCTCACACAGACAGTCGGAAGCTTAGGGCATAAAATACCTAATGGTCATATTTAGAAAAATTTACTGCATAGTTATGGATACCTACATGTTGCTATTTATTAAGGACAGATATGTACCTATGTATAAAAATAATTTTGATAATTATTTCTTTATATTCGAAAAACAAGTTGATTCTGACGGATTGCGCTGGGTGGCGATAGATTGGTGTAACGGGGGTAAGAAAATTACATTACCGAGCGTCGATTCTGACATCCGCCGCCCTTGAGGCTTTGGGGATGAAAGTCACTCAAATTTTATCACGTTATTGACTGTATCGCCGAAATTTTTGGAGGTATTCCGTGTATTTTTAAGTGATCCGATGTTTTTAGGACGCTTTGATTATTACGTTTCGAAGGTTTGTTGGGTTAAGGGATCTTGTCTGCGATACGGCCTGATTTCCTTAATCATTTATAGGAATTTATATTCCTACATAAATTGAATATCATCTAAGAACTATTAATTTGGTAAATTAATCATTAAATCATTATATGATGTAATATATACGAAACTGCCCTCAAGCAGTATCATCATCATTAGCAGTCTATTCCCGTCCACTGCTGGACATAGGCCTCTCCAATAGCACGCCACTGAGCTCGATCTTCAGCTCGTCGCATTCAAC
>DWEE01003159.1:0-10749 GCA_018245755.1 Parelbella macleannani
CTAGTTAGCCATATACGACGCGAACACAAATCAATAGAGTACCGCTTTTTTAAATGATTAATTGTTACTAGTCATCGTTTTTAATTAGGCGGGGTCAGGATAAGAAAACTGATCATAATCTAATTGTGAAATGAGTTAAGCAATCTAAAAAATGGGAATTGGAAGAGATGCCATTCTGCTAGTATTACTATTGCTTACAATTAGTGAAAGTAAGACATATGAAATACATATATTAGACAACCTTATAAGATTATATTTTTAAAAAGTTGCTATGGCAGGTCCACGCAATAAATACTACTAATTCAATAAGACACAAAACATTTTTTTTATTTTCATTTTTCGTCTGTCCGAGCACAGATATTAGCAACGAGTTAACCGATATGGGTACGGTTTTCACTAACATATTGTGGTAAGGTTCTCTTAACTTCGGTCGTTGTTTTATTCCAATTGGTTCATAAATAAAATAAGTATATATGTTAATTTAAAAAATATCGTCTGACTGTTATTGTAATAAAAATACTATTCAGTTGATTAGGCTTAAACTTTGGTCATAGTCTGTAAAATTATGTTGATTGAAAGTGTATGTGAACACACATTGGTATGTGACTGAGTGCTGTGGCACACTTAAAAGAAGTCCAGCAATGAAACAATAGATTATGATGATGATGATGATGTTAATGATGACAATGATTTTAAATATTAAGCACAATTAAAGTAAAATTGGATAACCACTAAAACAAGTCTTTTTGTATTTTATTGTATGTAATGTATTTTGTATTGTATTGTTAAATGTATAAAAGCTAAATTGATACATTTTTATCTATGTACATCGATTGTAAATATCGTTTAAACCTTCCAAATAGATGTCTAATCCTTGTAAATAGAGGACATAAAACATTACAACTGTGATTGTAATAACTATCATCCAATACATGTAACTTTGACTATTACATCATCCAATCCTGATTTACGTTTATTCATTCCTATCCAACCTTTTTTGTTCTGAGATAAGTTGAGAGTCGTAAACTCCTATTCTACTTGTGTGATATTGCTGAAACTTTTCTTGTTCTCAACGGCCCGTATATTTCCTTTGGGACGGGCCAATGCCGTCGTTCAGATTTCCGCGAGTTTTAATTATATATGTCCACATTGTTGGCAGTTTAAAATTAAAACTGACTTCATTTCATCTAGATGTTGCGTCTCTTTGTCCTTCGGCAAAGTTTTATTTCATTCTTTATTTTTCATATAGGGAATTGTCTCTACAATTACTGGAATCTTTCAGTGAATGAATTTGAAAGTTATAAGTACTATTTACTATAAGTACACGTTTGGTTCCTGATATATCGCTGGTACCTCCCTATTCCTTATACCAACTGAAATATACGATACTGACAGTCCTATCTTCCTACTGCTCCTGTTCCTGCTCGGTACTAGATGTCAATAAATAACACCGGTTGTTTTCGATTGCTTTTATCGCGTTTGCTGCGCTTTAAATAATCGATACTGACTTAGGTATTCGTTTTAACAAAAACCATCAATTGCTTTATATCTCGGGTTGGATGGTAGTAGAGCGACTCTACGTGTATTTTTTACTTCGAAAACGAGGTTAAAGTTTTATCGGAAAAATTCGTGCTAGCGCACATGTGCGAGAGGAAAACACGGATTAATGACGTCCTAGACATTTCCAATTCATTCTTTTCTGGTCTCTGGCTTTTTCTAAAACCTACATTTTAAATAATAAAAAAAAAAACATGTATATGTATGTATGTACATATTTTTTTTATTATTATTAAACTAATTATTGTCACTATGTGTTCAAACGTTTAAATTTAAAATTGGAATATGCAGAATACCTACAGGATAAAAAATTTAAATTGGTCAGTTTTGTCATTTTTGAAACTTGAATTGTTTTGATCAAATTTTTGGGAAAACGCCGTCGGGTACGTATATAAAATTCAAGCTTACAAGCTTCTGTTACCCAAAAATCTTTGAATTTCCCTAGTTACTGAGATGCCCTAAGCTCTTCAACAACGGCCAAGACGACTCATAAACAATTAAATGAATAGTCAAGTAAACTTATTATCATATTAAAAAAATACCATTTAAACCATACTTACACTATTTGCAAAAAGTGATGTTTAGTCATAATAGGAACAGAGATTTAGTAATTTTGCTCATTTTTGGATATGGGGCATGTATTGGGGGACTAAAGTCGTTGGGGGAACAAGGTCTACTACGCGGGTCAAATGCGGGTTAGCAGACCTAACAGACCTTAAAGAACATGGAATGCGTATATTTTGATTTAATCCATACGTAACTTTAACTTTCGTTATGAAACGGGCGAGCGAGTGCTCGAACATTAAGTCGACCTCTTACGAGTACTTACGTATTGACTTTTCTGCACTTTTGTTACGTGTCTAAGTTTCTCATAAAGGAACTCACCATAAAGTTCTTATACCCACAGTTAATAGAATTAATGTCGCTATTGTTACATAATTTTACGCAACAATCGTTCAGTTAACGTAATGTTGGTTGAAAACGGTTGAAAATAATAGTAGACATGGTAGCTTAATGAGAGAAGTTTATTGGAATTATTCATTCATGCCCACCCCTTCGGGGATTACAGGTGTGATGTTATGTGTTTTTTATTTATTCATGTATCTCCTAACTTGCAAGTGACGAATGTGGCAGATGGTAGCCCTTCCCATTTTGAGAGGACATCCACCGATAATAGTGGAATGACAAAAATGATGGTTATTATGTAGTGATGACGAATTAACGGAGTGACATTTCTATATCATTCGCTTGTATGAGCTACGGATATATTGCTAATAGTTTTATCAACACGTGTACAAATGCTATATTTTACGAAAATACGTATCAACTTTCCAACTTTACACTCGAACTCGTTCAAGTTCTTAGTCTATCTTGACGTAAGTAGTAATGAAATTGCATTCGTTTTATAAGATAATCTATATCGTGTGTAGTACTCGTACGTTACAATAATGGTATGCGAATATTTATATGGTTACATGTAATAATTAAGGATTATCTCAAGCAAACACGGCGGCGGACCACACAAAGCCGCTCCGGCGCCCGAAGCTAGTCGTGAACTACAAGTCCCCGACCCCGGAGCCCCGATAGAGACTTTCCACAGAGAAGCAATCTCCTATGAAGCCATAAACGGATTTTATTTGTTTCTGCGCTCGTTCCTATCGGTCTATTTGAACACAATCCTCACTTCCTGACACTTGGAGTGGTTAGTTGAAATCTCTTAAAAGCCTCTGTCACTCTTTTATAACAATTGAAAAAGTTGACTGGAATCATAAGAAACGAGTGTGATGTATCACCAGAATCGGAAGACTCTACATTATTTACTGCCTTGTATTATCACCTCTGAAAAACGCACACATTAAATTTGGGTCGTAGATATAAATAAACTGTATGAATAACGCAACAAAGATAATATCCCGTAATTTTCTAACAAGCGTGCACTCAAAAGAAATAAACCTAGTTCCGTTTGATGTTTTAGATGACTAAATAAACGGAACGCTTTGAAGGACAAGCGACTGTGTAGTCCGGGACAGGCCGCTGGATGCCGGAAGGCTACTGTCTGAGTCGGCAGCGGATTGACAAGTTTCGCTGCGGGATATATCTAGCAAGCGATACGCCACGCCGTCTTGCCGCTCTACGATTCAAACGCCACTTCTCCGTGAATTATCACACGCTGCTACCTTTACTGGTCATTGTTTTAGAAACTTAGCAACTGAATATCGCTTTAGTGCGTAATATTTCTTTATATTTATCCTGGAAAACGAACGGACCGCCTGATGGCAAGTTGTCTGTTTTCTCTTTCACATATATAACATCCAAGTGCATTGCAGATATTGAAGGAGAGATATCTTTACTCTTTTCTTTAAAAGTTTCATATATTTAAGAGACTATGTATAGTGATATTACAAAATAAATAAAATCTTGGTGTTTAGTTGTAAAATGATATACTGATTGTGTAGATACGAAGTAGGTTTAATTAAATTCTACTCCATCAGCCTCACCCATTAAGAACAAACAAATTGTTAAGAGCAATACAATATAATTGAATTATACAATACGGTATACCAAATGACACGCAAATAGGGCAATACCAATTTTAAGAGACATACAAAATTATATTAGGTATGTTAAATTGATTCAAATAACAAATAAGGTTCAAGCCCATTTCAAAATTAATAACATTTTTTCCATATAAGTTTCTTGTAAGGACATATCGCTTAAAAGATTGTACGAAATATTCGGAATTTGCGAAAGTCGAACTATAAATTACAATTTATTTCATCAACGTTGTTTGTTGGCTTGGTTGACAATAACGCACGATGTAGCTCATGTTTAGACAAGTTCAAATGTGATTGTGTAAAAAAAGACTATTATTTAGAGACGATAGATTGCTCTTGTGATCATACATTTAAACACAAAATATGATTAGCATCCGAAATAACCAAACGTTTTGTAAGTTACATTGAAGTAAAAGTGAATTGCATATTTAAAGGTGACTAAATCTAAATTAAATATTTTTTCACAGTATCAAACAAAAGTATCTACATCCACACAGTAAAAAAAAATACGTTTCGCTCACAAAGCTTCGGTCTGCGTCTCGTAACAGTCGCCTTATCGTTAGTAAGAACCGCTCAATGTGTAGCACACTTTGTACAGTCAAGTTCTCAATCCGGATGTACGTTTCATTTTGCATTAGTATCCTGAGAGTAACTGTGGCTCGGGCCCGATTAGCGGGACCGCGTCTCGGGGCCACTTAATTACAATTTTACTACGTCCACGTACAGATAAAGACAGGCGTGGAATTAACTATTAAGTGGCAGTGCTACAGAATGCTAACCTTGTCAGTGTTGTCACTTAAATTACCTACATATTATACCTAACACTTTCATCAGTTTGTAACTCCTTTTTCAAAAGAGTAGGTGCTATTTCAATATGTAAGCTATAGAATATTATTTCAATATCAAGTCACGTAGAAGAAGCTCTTTAGGTCTGTAACGATAGATGTTTGACACTGGGTGTTCTCTGCCTACCCCGTAATACCCGTACTCCTGGCATATGGCTATAATAATAACAGTATGCAATATCGAGCATTAGAAGCGTAATTAAACAAAAACATGTTCGTATTGCTGATTGCGTTCAATTGAGTGAATTCATCGCGTAGGGAACCTAAGAGCAATGGGTCGAACGACTGTCGATAGGAAGCTTGGCATGCATTAGTCAATAAAAATCTCTAATAGAGTTTTATTGCTAGCAACCGCGTTTTGAATGCCATTAGCCTTTCATGTGGCGTGACCCAATAATGTGTGTTTATATCACCGACACTTGAACTTCGCCTGCCATAAACTATTTATTTCAGTTTAACGACTAAGGCACTGCTTTGAACGCGTCGACGCCTCGCTTTCGGAAAATATACGAACGTCTCAAATTTGGATTCATATACTTTCCATGGTTTCGTACTGTTTGAACTATTTTGTATTGAGGTTATGCGTGATTTTTTCCAAAGCTATACATATTTTTAAAAACACTTACAGAGGAAATAATGATAACGCTATTGCCTAAGAACATACTGGTGTTTACGCTGAATATTCTAATAAATAACATCTTTAACAGTATACATAGAGAGTTTTAAAGGCATCAAAGGCAAAGTATATAATGACAAATAAGCAAACGGAGTAAATAATAACTGTCACCATTCCAACATCAGAACAGTTGCAGGATACCGTCAGACCTTTAAACGCTGTCAAGTTGTAAATTATTAAGACATTCAACATTTATAATTTAGACAATAAGTTTCGCGTCCGGATCCTTACATTTACTGTGTTACTAATCTACAATTCCGACTACAACCTTCTAAGCCGTTTTTCATAGGAGTAACATAAATCCTATTCCAGTCAAAGACGGTCCATAAATCTTAATTAGATTAGGTTCTTAGTGCCAATGCTGGCAATCTCAGCCCTAAAGCCTTTCCAAGTGTACCTCTTACATAATGGGCTTCTCTCGGTTACATGATAATCGGTTTAGAACCTATTCACGCCTGCCTTTTGATTACATTCATACATAAAAATAGGACTTGGTACAATTAAATTCTATCTCCATGTTATGAGGTACAAAGAGATACTCGATATATCCCTGAGGTTCCACCAGCGGTAAAACTCTATACAAAATTCTTAACTGAAAATCATGTCTTATCTATTTTTATTTTTTTTATTAGTAACCTGACCAATCAATCTGCATTTTGTAATTATTGGGTACAATAGATATGATCTATAGACATATCAATCAAATAATCACGGTCCATTTCGTGTATTGCCTCCGCCGCGTGTAACAGCTATAACCTACAGGATCCAAAGAAATATATCGCCCCTCATTCCTCTCCCGATTTGGCGAAACGGCTTCCGTTACCTACGTTCCTGATTTATTTAACATCCTACTGCGAACATATCAGGCGAATGTGGTCTTACCGTTGTGGCGATGGAATTGATTTGAAACAAGCGCACATATATAGAAACAGTATGTTACTTAAGGTTTTTTGAATCAATTCTGTTCATAGAGTTGCGCTCAGTTGTCGTATTTCTCCTGAGGGAATGCTTACATTCCCTAAATAGTACACTATATGATAATTAATTCGTAGCTTATTTTATGCGGTGAGGATTGAAAAAAATATTGGAAAATAAGAAATTTTATGTAATACTCCCGAATCACTACAAAGTTAAGTAATTACTAAATTTTAGTACATATTAGCATTTACTAGAGTAATCATTCTAAAACAGCCGATATATTATTACAATAGATTATGACACAGTATTCACACAATATGACCAGATAATATTACCACAACCTACCTCCCATTTCAGGAATACTGCGTAGCGGTCTTAATTCGATTGCTAAACTGACACACCCTTAAATAAGTAATTTAGATACTTGCCCTAAGATCTAAACGGATTTTTCTGTATACATATATGTATGTATGTATGTAGGCTCTATCGAAAAAGCAAATTCATGGAGAAACAAGTTCTACCAATATTATTGTTATACTCAAATTTCATGACAAAAAAGAGTAAATATAATAAGGTTGAAAACCGTTCACTAGGAAAAGCAGCAATAAATATTCTGACTACTGTTGTCTCTACGTATTGAAATGAATAACAACGTTCTCTATTTATTTGGATAACTTAGGTTCAAATCGTTGTTGCAGTAGATTGTAACTTACAATCGTGAATAAAATGGGAGTGTCAGAGAACGATCGTGTATAAGCTGTGATAAGTCAGGTAATAAGAGACACATAGACACGAATGAATTCACTTCACATTTACAGATAAGGATTACGTGTACTTATGTTCTGTGATAAAAGAACGTATGTGATTTTCCTTAAATAATTTTTCGCCTCTTGTTTTGTTCTCTGCATACGTCTTTGGTGAAGTAAAGGCGTGATGTTATGTTATGTCATTATTACCATCATTACAACCCTTTTATAGGATACACGACTTGCAAAATGAGGACGTTTAACGTCTTCCAGTCTGCCCACAACTTTACTTTTTCTGGAAGTTTCGCTTCGTTAGCAAGAGCTAAGTTATAGTGTTTTTGGCAACATTACGGGCTTTCAATTTAGTGGTTAGCTCAATTCGTGTATCTATATGTAAGAGATACTCGTAGTATATAACAAGTATTAGGAAAATCAAATTTAAATTACTTAACAATATGTAGATACATTGATGTAGCATTACTCGTAGGTATATCTGCTAATTTAGTTGCTTACGAAAAATTCATACTTTTCTCTTTCAAACATTACTTTGCGTTTAAATTTCAAAATAACGTCAATATGAAACATCAGCTTCGGGGAAATGTCAGCACTTGGTTAGATTTTAGTTACTGAATCGTCATCATACTGATCAGCGTCTATAGTTGGACAGAGGCGTTTCGAAATTCTCCACAGATTTTTTCCGGACGGTACACCCTGCCTTTTTAAGATCATTGGTAAAAGCTTGAGATTACTGATTAGTAAAGTTTGATCGTGAAACCAAAATTATAAATGATGCAAAATTTGCATAACGCTTGCATAATTATTTCTTACTCGTACGCTCGTTCCCTCGGACGGCGTTGCATATTGCGTAATCCAGAACAGTCGATGTCTCTTGTGGATTTAATCAAAATGCTGTTTGCACATTAATTGTATTGCCTTGCAAATTTGTACCAAATGAATAGTACAGTGGATTGCGAAGCTTGACAAAAACGGTCGCAGCGAGCACAAATGGGTAAACAGCCTTGATTTGTGCACGCGATAAATAGGTGGCGACTGTACATTGCAGGTTTTGAGTACGAGTTCAATGAATTTTTAATTATGTTGTGTGTCGCAAACCTCATAATTGAACAATAAAAACGCAAAGGTTTTTGTAATTCGTCATACACACCTTTTAATATATACGCTGAATAAACGTTACAAATGTTAAAATAAAATTTGGTTTCTGTATCTGCGTCGTTTTCGAGCACGATGTAATTTTTCGTTTTATAATTATGATGATCTTATCACGATCTACATCAGATACCTACTATTGTAACTCGCATCAAGTATAAAATATTTTTAATACAAAACACTTTCATACATATCCTAAAACACAGCATTACAGCTGAGTGAATCAAAATAGATATAAGCCAGATGTAACAATGTAGTCGTAGTAGGGGAAAATCCGTTGCCTCTGTCTATACCTGTGGGAAATAAGCGTCAGGATATGTAAGTATGTATACATTTTACATTGTATTTGTTACTAGCCTTAAGCAACACGTTTTTAAGGTCTTTTTTTCCACATTATAATATAACGTTAGGTTGGTTATGGAATAAACAGAGCACCGAATGCCAAATATATATCCTTACAAACTTGCAACACGTTTACTTTTCAAATTGAAATGAAATTCTACTGTTTCTTTTAAAAGACTTAAAAAAACAATTCCCTTCATCATAAGCTAGAGACGGTTCATCTGTACAAAAATATTTACATTGTGTTCACGTGGCGATCTCTATATTTAGCGGGGAAGCCTTTTAATTATCCCGCAGCGTAAACTATCCCGACGTGATTGGGTCAATCGGTGTCGATCGGTCATATTTCATGCGGTTTTATTTTAAGAGTTCCTGTATAGGTTTTTATGCAGACCTCGCATCTGGTGTTTCATAAGCGGTTCTTTATTACAACACTTCATATTTACTAATTTACGATGAAAATGTAACATAGTGTTAACACGCCTTTATCTTTATAGATACGTATTAAATCGCGTGCATTAATATTTTTTTCTTGTACGATATCGTGTGATAATGAAAATAATTGAAAGATGATTAGTTGAGAGTAGAAAACAAATTAATGTGCAACGCTAATTTACAATAAACAATCCTTAAACAAAATTAACTTATGCCCAAATAAAATACATATTTTAAACTGATTTTTTTTCCGTTATATTTTAATGTAATATCAACATACGTCACGTAAAACTAATAAACAAGGAGTGAAACAATACCCCCGGATGAGCACCAACAAATAACAAGTCGCCCTGAGAGAAAAGTTTTCAAAGTTAGTGACAAAATTTACGACACACATGTAATATTTGAATATTATGTTGTGTTATACCTTCGTGATTTATCGTAAAAATGGTCGTAGTGAAGATACAAAACGTACGATATTGTGGTTCTTACCGTTTTCTCACCACTCTATTTTTCATCTTCTGTAACTCTTATCTTTTTTCTTTTTGTAATCGCTATAATCATATTTTGTGACTTTTTATTGGAAATAAAGTCTATTTTATTATTATTATTATTAATGATGTCAATAAACTAGTCATACGCATGTAATAATCGATACGGTCGAAATATAAAATACAGAACCTGCTAAAGCCTTAAAAATCCAGTCGGTGCACGAAGGCCCATTGTGTGCGCTCGTGTGAAGCACCAATGCTATCGGCACTTCAAAGGCTGCGTTCAAACATTGCACATTTAGGTGCCAAGTGCCTGGGTTTTGTCTACAGTACTGTCTGTTAGCATCTTACTTCGTTGTTGGGCCCAGTAAACATTCCTTGCTGGCTTATAGTTCCCACGATAAAAAATTGTACAGAATGTTCTAAATGAATTCCCTAGGATTGTTGACCATGCAAGTCTAAGTACTATTGTGACAAACATACTTATTGTAAATAAATCTTACAGATTCGAAGAATGTTTGTTGACTCGAAACAACATATAAATAGAATAAATAACTATTTACACATTAGAATTTTCTATTTCGTCAGTGCCGTGAAAACACGTACATACGAGTATGTACAAGAACAAAAAAACAAACACCCAGACTATTATATATATAAATTCATTGTTTATGTACGTTTTCTGCTTAAAATCGAACCATTTGAGCAAGTTACGGGTTAGGTGACCACTTGGTCAAAAGTGTCCTCAGAAAATCTTCGAACGCCAGCATTATTTAAAACATCGAATGTGTTAGTACAATCTAAACTGCAACATGGCACACCTGAACAAAACCACATAACCACTCGAAGGCGCGCTCCACAAGCAGCGCCTTCCACGCTCAAAGTATCGAAGACGTAAAACCAAAGGTGTTGAGAGCGAAGGCTCATTGTTTGGAGCTGAGTCGGCACTTCAAAGGAGCGGTGTTCAAACATCGGCCGCAGTGCAATGTTTCGCTGCACTATTTACTTGACGCCGGC